>KK112771.1:835406-851031 GCA_000611955.2 Stegodyphus mimosarum
TGTATAATAATGAATATCTAAGATAAAATTCTAATTTTGATTTGTAATACCTCCTTAAGCTTCTTTTTAAATGTGGCTATTTCCTCTTCCTGTATTAATCTACCTTCACGCACACACGCAAACATGTTTGTGTCCTAAGATAATTAACTTATTCATTACAATAAAAAGTATTTTTGTTGGTGACGTAGATGTATGATAACGGAATTTGTAGTAGATGTAGTAGCTATCGTTGTCGGTTTCACACCTTTCTGTTTCTCGTTGGCAAAACATTCTTCAAGCACTACAGACACAGTTCTTTTTTCTAATATCTTCGCAGGATTTCACATAATGATAAAAGTGAAATAGAGGAAGACGTCTCAGCAGCACAGAAAAGCGGAGAAGAAATGCATAGATTGCAGTATTGCAGTATAATATAAGAACACTAAATTTGTAGTTCTGCTTTATTTCTATTGATTGGTAAAGGTTTTAGCTCTTAAATTTTAACATTATTGTTCGCAGAATTGTTATGGAAGTACATAC
Organism: Stegodyphus mimosarum; assembly: GCA_000611955.2. Taxonomy (NCBI): domain Eukaryota; kingdom Metazoa; phylum Arthropoda; class Arachnida; order Araneae; family Eresidae; genus Stegodyphus; species Stegodyphus mimosarum. The sequence goes on from KK112771.1 coordinate 835,926, forward strand.
GCCATGCGTGTTATATAATAAGCATATTGTTACGTATTATTATTGTATTTATTTAGCTATTCTTAGTAGAATTGCACTTAAAATTGTTTCATTTCCCCGTGCAATGCAGCACGTGACGACTTTTAAAATAAGCTACGCCGAAAATGTAAAAATATAGGAGCACGTGCAATTAATAAATAGATATCTCGTAATTGTTTTTTTCTATCCAGAAAAATCGAGAAGATACCAGAATGGTCTCGTGAATGATTAAAAAGCTTATAAAAGTTGGAGGAAAACATCTCAATTCAATAGTTGTTTTAAGCGAATTGTTGTTGTTTACTTAGTGCTGTTATTGATTTTAACGAATTCGCGGTGAGATCGAATTAGCTTTCTCTATTTTGAATTGAGTTCTGTTTAACGTTTTAGTAGTTCAAATTATAACTACTTTGAGATATTGTGATATTGTAAGAATATCTCTGGGGAAATATTTCAGCATTTTGTTTTATTTTTTGTGACAAGAATAAATTTGATTAACTTTTTAATAATTTGTGCATTCAATCCACTAAAAACCCATACGCACGCAACGCTTTTTAGTGTCCGGAGTGGGGTTCGAAGCCACGCCCACATTCGTGGACCGAAACTTGAGTCTGGTCTTTAACTTCTTTGGCGGCAGCAACAGAAACCTTTGAAAGGTCTTCTAGCCCCCCAAAAATCTTGACTTGCTTCTGGCCAAGGTCCTTCTAGACAGCACTTCAGCCTTTTCATGTGATGATCCCTTCCGATAACGGATAGCGATGTGATATTCCTGGAGTCTCTGCATCCACCTGGCAATTTGACCTTCAGGACTATTGAAATTTAAAAGTCAGGTCAACGAAGCATGATGAGTGCGGAGTAGGAATTTTCTGCCGTAGAGATAATGATGGAAATGTTCTACCGCTTTAACTATGGCGAGCAACTCTTTCCTGGTCACACAGTATTTCCTCTCCGGTTTTGATAGGCAATTCCTCCAGTAGGCTATGACACCTTAAAGAAGTGCATAGTGACAGCAGGAAGCAATTCTGAAGGGTTTTAAATTTTTATCTATGCCTGCTCGCCCGTCTCTGAAATCCAAATATGATGGGAACACGTCTTGGCAAGTGTATAAGACACAATAGTGGTGGAAGCGAACGGATGGGATTGCCAAGATAAGGCCTGTCATCTCGCAGCTTCTCTGAGAGCAGACGCAGGGGATATCCTTCAAACTCTCCCAGAAACCAAAGATTGATTTCGAAGCTCTACTCGGCGCATTGGAGCTACGCTTTGGGAAGAAATGTTTGAAAGACTACAACAAGCTTCAATTAAAATCCCGTCAACAGAAGCCTACAGGAACACTCCAGGAGCTTTCTACCAATGTTGAAAGGCTGTCTCACCTCGTCTTTTCGTAATGCCCGAAATAAACAAGAGAAATCCTGTCCTTGCAGTACTTCATCGACGGCATCCGAGATCCTGAGATACAGAAAGCACTGCGAATGGCTGATGTGAAGGACTTAAAAAGTGCTCTGGTGTATGAAATTCGAGACAGCCCAGCAAGCAACTCGCAGAGACCGCCATCCAATCAGAGCTTCGCAAGTCCAAGAGCCAGTGGATCAAATGGCTGCTCGCCTAGATGATTTGACAAGACAACTGAATGCCTGGAGACGGAAACTGACCGTAAAGTGCTGAAGGGAACATACGAAGAAACTGCAGAACACCCCAGGGCACGGATGGTAAAACCGCGTCTATCAAAAAGAAGGGAACTAATTAGTGGCAATCTTGCGGGGCGGAGCATTTCAGATAATGAAAAGCCCCAGTTTAAAGCGCTTCAGATTTCTGCTGTGAGTGGCGGCAGTAATAGAGCTGGCATCATGGGTCACATCAGTGGAGTTTCCTGCAATATGACAATCGACACAGGAGCCAATGTTACCCTCATCCGAAAAGATTTGGCTCAACAACTCAAACGTAAACTTATCTGGACGCCGCTCTGTGTTGCCCTCTAAACTGCATTCGGCCAGAGGATCGACATCGGAGGAAAATTAAATGTTAACATCACGCTTGGAAGTGCCGCTTACCATCACGCGGTGTATGGAGCAGTGATTACAGACCCTTGCATATTCGGATTGGACTTTCTAAAGAAATACAGTTTTTCTTTGAACGTTAAAATAACGAACTTCATTCTACCTGTGAGGAAGTAGCGTTATTCGGAATTAATGGTGAAGGAGTTAAACCTGTCCAGAAAATCAGCGCTGATAAAAAGATTATATCACAATACCAGCAAGAACAGAATTTTTACTTCCTGGATCCATAGCAGAAAACAGAAATTTCCGCTATGGCATCATCGAATATCCCAAGAACTGAAACAGCCCGAAAGAAGTACTAGTAGCCTAAGCGCGCGCCTACCTATCAAGGACCATCATCCCGGTGAGAGTTGCCAATGTGACTGACAAGGCGAGACTTATTAGGAAAGGTGAAGTGGTTGTAGTATGTACTCCAGTGACCAGTATTAAACGAAACGGTAACACCACAGAATCTGTGTCTTCAGAAAGCACTACATCAGAGTTATTGCAGAATGCACAATTAAACGATGAGGAGATAAATGCTGTCTAAAGTGTTATTAAAGATCTTCAAGATGTGTTATAGTCTTCTGACGTGGGTCGAACCAGTTTGACACATCATAGAATTGATACCGCGAATTACCACCAATTAAGCAACATCCAAGACGTCTGCCGATTGCTAAACAGCAAGAAGTAGGGAGACGTCTAAAGGATATGCAAGAAAACAATGTCATCGAACCTTCAACAAGTCCCTGGGCATCTCCCATCGTCCTGGTGAAGGAGAAAGACGGTTCAACCAGATTTTGCGTTGCCTATCGCCAGTTGAATGAGGTTACGAAGAAAGACAGCTACCCTCTTCCTACAATTGACGACATTCTGGAAGCAAGTAGTCCTCGACGATAGATCTAAAGAGGGGATATTGGCAAGTAGAGATACATCCTGATGACCGAAAAAGATGGCATTTACTACCGGACAAGGATTTGACAGTTCAAGGTCATACCATTTGGACTATGTAATGCATCGGCAGCATTCAAACGCCTCATGGAGACTTTTTTGAAAGGTCTTTAATACGAAGCCTGTCTGATAAATCTGGATGACATCATCATCGTCGGGAACAGTTTGGAAGAACATCTAGATAATCTTAGAAAGGTACTTCAGAAACTGAAAGAAACCAATCCAAACTTGAGTAACGCTAAATGTAGATTATTCAGACAGGAATTGATTTACCTCGAACATGTTATCTGTGCTGAAGGTGTGTGCACGAATCCTGAAAAAGTGTCAGCCGTTAAAAACTGGAAACGTCCGAAAATATCCGTCAGCTGAGAAGCTTCCTATGGCTTTGCACCTACTATAGGGGATTGTAAAGTCATTAGGTATTTTTTTCGCTGGGATTCCAACCACGAATCTCGCGAATACGCACAGAGCGTTCTGACACCACGAAGGCATGCTAAGAAGGCGGGAGAAATACCTTATATACTTCCCCTTTTAAAAAGCACTAGGGATTAGGGGACCCAGTCGCCAAATCCTGATTGGAGAATCATCATCCACCACCTTTTAGTTGGGGCGTCACTGTAGAGACATTAGGCGTTTTTTGAAAGCAACAGAGACGAAAAATGAGCAATGTCGTCGCCGAGACTCGGACCACGGACCTCTCGAATACGCGCTGAGCGTGCTGACTACTACACACGAAGGCGTGCTAGGAAGGCGGGAGGAATACCTTATAACCTTTTCGTTAAACATTTCACAGAAATTGAAATCGCTGTTGAGGAAGAATTCGTAGTCCTCCGTAATGCCAGCGAGTAAAACTTCGCCTTATTGATGAATATATTCGTAGACTGAAAGTCAGCAGATTTATTGAGGACATTCAGCCGGAATTAATAATTCCGGGAGCAAGCAACTTTAATGCGTTTCAGACGAAAGATTTTAAATCTCTATATACATAAAAGATTTTATTATTGAATAATGGTCTCTTGCGAAACAATTCTATTTTAGGGTAGAACAAAATAACAAATCCTTCTTACTGATCAATATTGTAGCAGTTATATACCTTTATTGAATAACTGTCTTTAAATGGAATTTAATTAGTTTCATTCATAGTTTTGTTGTAAATTAATCAGGCCTAACATGAATAATCTGAGAGTCGTCAATGCATAAAGAATAAAATGCAACAAATTCCTTATCCAAAAGCTGCTAGTGTTCGAGCAAGAAAACCACTGGAACTTATACATAGTGACATTTGCGGGCCTATGCCTACTCCAAGTATTGGTGGAAAGCTTTATTTCGTAACCTTTATTGATGACTTTACTAGATACACGGTCATCTATTTGCTTGCTAAAAAGAATGAAGTTCTTGGTAAATTAAAGGACTTTGTCGGTATAACAAGAAATAAATTTGGAAGAACTATCCAGACACTTCGAACCGATAACGGCGGTGAATATACCAGTGAGAAAATGGAGGAATTTCTATCGAGTAACGGCATCAAACATCAACTAACTGTTCCTTTTTCGCCTCCTCAGAACGGTGTGAGTGAAAGGAAAAACAGAAGCCTTGTTGAGATGACCAGGTGCCTACTGTCCCAAAGACGACTTCCAAACAAATTCTGGGGTGAAGCTGTAAATACAGCAAATTACATCCAGAACCGTCTTCCAACCAGAGCTTGTGATAAGACTCCTTATGAATTATGGAGCGGAAGAAAACCTAATTTAGCTCATATGAAACAATTTGGTTGCACAGCCTATGCATATGTACATAAGGAAAATCGTAAAAAATTAGACCAGAAAGCGATTGAAGGAATTTTTGTCGGTTACGATCAACGATCAAAGGGTTACAGAATCTACACAGGTGAAAATCGAATAATAATCAGTAGAAGCGTCAAATTTGTCGAAGAATTATCAGAGAATGAAAATATTGAAATTTCTCTCCATCCAAAGGCTGAAGATGTTGAAAACGATGAAGAAACTGCAGAAAAACACAAAGTTGTATCCGAAGTTGAGCCAAGACGATCAGAAAGGAAAACGAAAGGGAAACCACCAGAACGTCTAGGATACTTAACAAACACAATAAAAACCATACCAGAGAATTTTAAAGACTTGGATAAATTGAATTCTGAAGAAAAGGAAAAGTGGTTACTCGCAGTTGACGAAGAAATCAATTCCTTATCCCGAAATAAAACTTGGGAACTGGTTGAGCTTCCTGTAGGAAAGAAACCTATTGGCTGTAGATGGATTTTCAATCTGAAAGAAAACGAAGATGGAACAGTCATTCGTTACAAGGCGCGACTAGTTGCAAAAGGTTATAGTCAAAAATTCGGAACTGACTACGATCATACCTTTGCACCAGTAGTTCGACATACAACAAGTTTGAAATATTAAAAATTTTTACTTTTAAATAAAAGCTTTTGGATTTTTAAGTATTGTTGCGTGCGTACAGGTTCGTAATGGATTGAATGCACAAGTCGATAAAAAGTTAATACAATTTATTCTTTCCACAAGAAATAAAACAAAATACTGAAACGTTTCCTCAGAGATATTCGTACAATATTACAATATCTTAAACGTTAAACAGAACGCAATTCAAAACAGAGAAATTTAATCCAATCTCACAGCGAATTCGCTACAATCAATAACAGCATTAGGTAAACAACAGTTTGCTTAAAACAGCTACAGCTGAGTTGAGGTGTTTTAATTCGCTTTTATAAGCTTTTTATTTATTCACTAGAATATTCTTGTAAAACCTATTTTCTCGATTTTGTGGATGGCAAAAGCAATTATGAGATATTTATTTATTAACTATTAAATGCGCACGCTCTTGTATTTTTACTTTTCTGACTTAGCTTTCTCTTCAAAGTCGTCTGCGTCGCACGGAAAAATAAAACAATTTTAATTACAATTCTAAATAAATAGCTAAATAAGTAGAAAATACGTAACACTGCCCCCTTCCCAAGGACTGCACGTGCCGAGCAGTACAATCCCTGGCGGACTGAACGACGTCGTGTTTCGGATGCGTAAACCGACCATAAAGTGCTGGAACTGCTGTGCTTTAGGGCATACAGTTCGAGCACTTTGTGGTCGGTTTACGGATCCGAACCACGACGTCGTTCAGTCTGTTTAGAACTGTGTAAGGACCATCCCAAGGTGACTGTAGTTTCAGAGAAAGTCCTTTTCGACGAGTCGGATTCCATAACCACACCTTGTCTCCTTCGTTGAAACGGTGTCCAGTAGCTCTCGTGTCGTAGCGGGTCTTCATCTTCTCCGTCGCCAAGTTGACTCGCTCTCGTGAAAAGTTGTGCATCACTTCAAACCGGGCCTGGAGGTCTTGAATGTATTCCTCAGGCGATGAAGGCGCATCCGGAGGGCGACCAAACAAAAGATCACATGGCAGACGAAGATCACGACCGCTGAGCATTTGGGATGGAGAATTGCCGGTAGTTTCGAGTTTCTCTTCGACCCTAGTATAATTTCGACAACTTTCTGAGCCGGCTCTTTCAGACAATGAGTCGGAGTTTCGAGTGAGGATCCCTTTTGCTGATGGATAGTTATGTCCTCTGATGCTGAAAACGGTTTATCATCTTTGAAGTCCAAGGAAAAATTGTATTTCCTTCAAAAGTCCAATTCAAGTATGCAAGGATCAGTAATATCTGCAACATATGCTGTGTGATGGTAGGCGATACTTCCAAGCGTGATGTTCTCATTTAACTTCCCTCCTATGTCAATTTTCTCGCCGGATGCAGTCTGGAGGGTAACACAGGATGGCGTCCAAATCGGTTTATCTTTAAAAAGTTGAGCAAAATCTGTCCAAATAATGGTAACATTAACTCCTGTGTCAATGACCATATTGCAAGGAACTCCATCGTTATGCCCATTAATGGATAGTCCATTACTGTTGCCATTCACTGCAGAAATCTTCAGCGCTTTAAAACAAGGTTTTCACAAGCGCTCGAACTCTGCTCCGGATATGATCATTAATTTGCTTCCTTCATCGTTGCTGGAAAATGGTCTTATTTTCTGCACTACGAGGTGTTCTGCAGTTCCTTCGCACGTGGCCTTCAGCTCCGCAATTCCAGTACTTTAGTTTCTTGTGACTCCTTTTCCATCTCATGGCATTTAATTGTCTGTTTGTATCGTCCATCTTATTTTCCGAGCTCTGTAATGTTCGGCAGCTCCTTCCCACGTGCCCTAAAGTACCGCAGTTCCAGCACTTTACTGTCAGATTTTATCACTATTATACCGTTATTGACTTGTCTGGATAAATCTTCTAAACGAGCCATCAACTGATTCACTGGTTCGTGGACTCCCACAGCTCTGATTGGGTTGCGATCTCTACGAGTTGCTTGCTGGGCTGCCTCGAATTTCATGGCGTACACCAGAGCGCTTTTTAAGTCCTTGACATCAGCCATTCGTAGTGCTTTCGGTATCTCATTATCTCGGATGCCGTCGATGAAGTACTGCAAGAACAGGATTTCTCTTGTTTACGTCGGGCACTCCGTAAAGGTGAGGTGAGACAGCCTTTCAACATCCGTGGCAAGTTCTTGGCGTGTTTCGGTGGGCTTCTGTTGACGCGATTTTAATTGAAGACTATTGTAGTCCTTCAAACATTTCTCCACGAAGCACAGTTCCAATGCGCCGGATAGAAGTTCGAAGTCTAGTCTCTGGTTTTCGAGAAGCGTGAGCAGGATATCCGCTGCATTTGCTCACAGAGAAGCGGGGAGATGACAGGACTTAGCTTGGGAATCCCAGCCATTCGCATCCGCAGCTAGAAAATTGTGTCTTATACACTTGCCAGGAGGTCTTCCTATCGTATGTCAATAGGTTCAGAAAGGGACAAGCAGGCATGGGTAAGAATTTAAAACCATCAGAATTGCTTTCTGCCGTCGCTGCGAATTTCTTTAAATTTTCCATCAATTTATCCTGCCATCAATTTTTGTTTGATTCCTTGGACGACAAAGTTTTCTTCAATTTATTGTTCGACTCGCTGTTGGACGGCCGAAACTGTTCCTTCGATTCGTTGCACCACTCTTTCTTGAATTTCTCCAACTTTGTCTTCAACAGCGTCTATTATGCCTTCCATAGCCTCAAATTTGCTTTCTATTACTCTTCTGTAACAGCTTTCATCTCTTCCTTAAGGGATTCTTGACCAGCTTCCATCTTTTCTTTACCCGGTTTCATCTCTTCTTTAAAGGAAACTTTCATCTCATCTTTAAATTCACGAAGGCTACCATCGGCTGTCTTAACTGTTCTTCCGTCGCTTGTGTTATTGGCATTCAAATCCCACACCTCTGATACCAAAACTTGTTGCGTGCGTAAAAGTTCCTAATGGATTGAATACACAAGTTGATAAAAAGTTATTAAAATTTATTCTTTTCAAAAGAAATAAAACAAAATACTGAAATATTTCCTGAGGGATATTCGCACATTATCACAATATCTCAAACGTTAAACAGAACTCAATTCAAAACAGAGAAATTTAATCCAATCTCACAGCGAATTCACTACAATTAATAACAGCATTAGGTAAACAACAATTCCCTTAAAACAGCTACAACTCAGCTGAGGTGTTTTAATTCGGCTTTCATAAGCTTTTTAATTATTCAAGAGAAGAGTCTGGTAAAATCTATAAATATCTCGATTTCTCTGGATGTCAGCAGCAATTACGAGATATTTATTTATTAAATATTAAATGTACGCGCTCTTGTATTTTTACTTTTCCGAGTTAGCTTTCTCTTCAAAATCGTCTGAGTCGCACGGGAAAATAAAACAATTTTAATTACCATTCTAAATAATAATAAATAAATATGAAATCCGTAACAATATTAACAGATATGAATAGTAAATAACTATTTGATTTCTTTTGTGTCGGCTATAGTAATATAAATGCACTTCACGTCTCCTCTACGGTAACTATGATAATTTATGCGAAACCAGTTCAACCTGTCATTGAAATAAAATCTCCCCTCCAAAAATACGAATATTCAATGGTTTAAATTTGTAGGTATGACTTAACCGCAGCGATTATTAACAAAAAAATTACGCAAGAATGAATGTATTCCAGGAAGAATACATTTTTACAGTTTATGGACACAAATATCTCAGACAGAAAATATATCTCTCGAATCTCTCTGTGTAGGACATAGAATTAAACACTCGAATATCTTTGGAGTGAAACCCATTAATAAATTTAGCTGAATGGAATAAATTCAGAGTTCTGATACTACTAATATTTTCTAGTTAGACAGGTAATTTTTTACATAAGACATTCAGTCTCTGCTTACCTTGTGCAAAATGTTTGTTTTAAGACTTATTAATAGTATTTTAATCACGAAGCGATCTACAGAGCTAGGCAATGCTTTTGACTAGATGTGGAACACCTAGTGAAATTTTAGGTCTTACCCATTACTGTGCTAGTACTCCTTAAATATACTGCTCTCTGAACCTACAGATAAAAAAAAATTAAAAAACTTCTATTGGAATTAAATCTGTCAATTTTAGTAATTACTTCGCAAAATTGACAAAAAGGTAAATATTACACCCAAAGAAATTTATTTTGCTCAAAAAGTTTATTTTCATAAGTTAGTTTTGAATTAAGATTATGCTATTGTAAACTTTAAGTTTAATCAGCCAATAAAATTAAATGCAGTTTGACACATTAAATTCGTCAAACTTCTTCAAATAACTAATTTTAACTTTCGTGAAATTATTTTGTTCGATAACGATCTATTACAAGTTTAAAGCTTAATCGTTCAGCCCAGTTAAAATGTAAATGGACACGTGTCCATTTACATTTTAATCCGCCCTCTTTGTAATACAATCCTTCCGCACTCTTTGTAATACAAATAAAAGTTAATCAGTTGTCAGTTTATTATTGCGTTTTGCTCACAGCATTTAAATTACGCTTTTATTATTATATATTAATTATTACTGATATCATTCACATCAATATACAATAAACAGTTCTTACCTAAAAATGTAGCATTGACGATGTGTTCGAAGAGCAGAAAGTATACAGAACTAGAAAACTGGTCGCGAAAATCCTTAAGATAGACAAACGCTATGCGGACAGCAAACTGTTTGGTCAGCCTTTCTTGATAACACCACATACAGTGGAGTGTGATTTCATTCACCACAGAATATTGGTATATATTTCAATAATTTCTAAGTGTCACATCAATAAAAACACGTTATAAACTGTCAATATTTTTAATAGAAAAGAAATAACAAAAAATTGCAAATTATTAGCATAAAAGAATAACTTATTTAAAAAGGATTATTGAAACACATAGCAATGAATTGGGAGGCCAAGGTCAGCTCGGAAGCATACCTCCCATTAAAGAATTACGTGAGCAAGGTCAAGAAAGGTCAGGGTGGGGGAAACTGAGATATTTCTTGTGGTCACAATGAAACGTTTGCTGTGATGTGTATGTGACATCCGTGCGACATTCATCGCAGAAATGTCACACCGATGCTGTGCCGTGGTCACAAATGTAATGTGAAGAAAATGTAATATTGAGATGTCACTGCAACATCATAGCAACTGTGGTATATGGGACACTTCATGAGTTAGTTTGCTAGATAAGTAATTTTAATTTTTTTCTTGTTCAGTATCCGTAAGACGATCCCATTGTTATGGACATAAAATCGGCACAATTCGAAATGATACAATTTGTTTTAGATAAATAATTTGAAGATATTATGAGGTATTTCTCCCGCCTTCTTCGCATGCCTTCGTAGCGCAGTGATCGGCACACTCGACGCGTAACCGAGAGGTCCGTGGTTCGATTTCCGGCGAAGGCAATGCTCGTTTTTCATGTCTCCTGCTTCGAAAAAAGCCTAAGACTCTACAATATAATATTTTGTTTGTTTGAAAGCCATACGGAAACTGTGTTATTAAAAATTTAAAAGCTTCGTTATTAAGTACAGTGAAATTGTAATTTGTCAAACTGAAATCGATCACTTGCCACAGTTTTTTTTCATTGAAATTACATTAATATGAACTTAAAGCTATTTCATGCGAGTTTACGTTCCCTTCACATCTTTGCTTGTTAAACATCACCAATCATGATGAGTTATGACACTATAAAAATTTCAAGCACGAAAATGACTTAACTAGTCTAAATTTTGAAGGACTAAATAAAAGTGCTAAATAAAAAAACATGACAAGAAAAGCAGATCTCTTTGATGGAAAGTCAAAGGAAACACAAATCAACTGACCGAAACGGTCAAAGTGAAGTAATGATCCAGACGCAAGTTTTTCGAGCTCCAGGCATTTTCCTCCAAAAATCGCGTGTTGAATTGTCTTGAATTTTTAATTTGCCAGTATGTACTCACTTTTAGAGTATTTGCAAAAAGCATTTTGATTTAATAAACACTTGTCTCTTTTAGACTGGGTTATTAACTAATTAACGTGGTGTTTGTTTTGATGACTGTAATTACCACAATATTAAGTTCCGTAAAGTATTCTTATTAAATCATACAACTGTTCTTTAAAATACTAGTTTTATTACCTCTTATTAAATTATAAATTAATTTTCTTCCATAGTTATTGCGTGATTTAATAGATCCATGGGGTTAATGGTTAATGGCATATCGTTACATGTTTCCATCGTTGATTTACGAGGTCGGAATTTTCATTTTATGCTCGTTTACTTGTGCTAAAAATTATCTATTATTGTTTATTTTATTATTAAAAGATTTTCTAAATGCACTATATATTGTCAAATTATTATTTAACCTGTATTTCGTAAAACGCTGTCTGTATATTTTTAATGACTTTTATGTACGTTTGATGTATTGTTGATTTATAGTTTGCTACTTTACTGTTAAGTTTTCAGAAGCCATTAGCTATGTTTCCTTTTAAATTTTTAACATCCTTAAATCTCAGTTGCGTTTCTGTTTCTTAATGTCTTCTGTAAACGTTGTTGTTTGCTTCTTAAGAGTGAAACTTAATTACAAGAATTACAACTGAAATGATTTACTGCCCTTCATATATATAGAAACGTTTAGCCTTTGCAAGAGAAGTAAGGTCCCCAATGTCATTTCATCAGTTCTTGAATCAAATAAAATCATTAAAGCAACGTAAATATCACATAAAATACCGAAGAATAATGGCATTGCAAGCTAAGCTGGGAAAATCCATATAATCGTCTTGGATGAGGCACATCTGCAGATCGAGCAAAGTAAGTATAAAATCAGAAAAAGCTTTCGCAAAATGTTAGATAATTCTTAAGGGTAATAAACTGCAAGCAAAATATCAACAAGTTTCAGTAGTTTAGAAAAAAGATAGAAATAATTCTTTCTGAAGAACAGGAACAATCATTTGAGGAAGCTCAGTTTCAGGTGTCAGCAGAGAGAAGCTTCATACGTCTGCCGATTCAAGCACTAAAATGGAACTTCTCCAAGCTCCACTTGCATCCTTTGGAAATGTTCAGTGACACAAAACTTTTCTAAGGCCTATTCACATCCATTTGAAAAGATAATTTTTTAAAGATAGAGGATACTAAACGATCATTAAAGCAGATGCAAGTCCAAATGTTCGCATCCTCAAATTTTCAAAATCAAGTTTTAAATTTCAGCAATTAAAATTATCAGAATTTAGGGTTATGATTACGAATCTATAATAAGGAACATCAAACAACGGAAACTTGCGTCATCGGTTTCTCGTACAGAACTGAAATGATCACAAAAATTCTGACAGCGTTCCTCGGAATAGTGTTATATACTTATATATATATATATATATGTGGCAATTTTGAAGATGGGCACAGGAATGACGAAGCTTGGCATCAGAGTTCGGGCGTTACTGTTGCGGAGCAGAAGGCAGCAAAATGATGACACAGAAGGGTTTAGCTTCTAATTGCATAGCTTTATTCAATTCAAATGGTAGATCATTTTATTTTTAGAGAATTTTAATTTAATCAAAATTTTTAATACTTGTCGAGACTCTGGTGCTGTTGGCATAGGATGGGGATTTTCAGCTTCGGATTCACTTTCGTTTTTACTAAACCCTTTGTTTTTTCTGATAACTTCGATGATCTCTGCATCACTCTTTTCGTGACAAATCCATATTTTCATCGATTACCAAATATTCTAGGAAAGTCTTATGATGCATTTCTTCATCGGGATCCTTTTCTCTTCTGGCACCCCTTGAGAGTTTTCACAAATTTGCTTTGGATGGAAGCGGATTTTTTTAAAACAATTTGAAGTCGTTTGCGAAGTTCATCCCACGAATTTAAAATAATATGCATGACATCTAAGACAGAAATCGACTTAAACATTTCCTTAGAATCCATGCATCAGTCATATCAGTTTCATTAATAATATTTTGAACCATATCATTCCTGTAATGACTTTTATAACACCCTGATCTAATAGTTGAAAAATGGAAGTTGTGTTAGGAGGAAGTTAAGCTTATGTTTCTCAATGAGAGATCAGTTGGATGGTCAGCGCAGTAATCTAACAAGAGTACCACTTTTCTTGCAGAAGTTCTTTACCCCTCTTCGTAAGAAAATCACTAAAATATTGCTTGTCATTCAAGCATTTTTATTATTGTAATAAATCATAGGCAAATGCTTGATGCTCTGCAACTTGACCGACCACTAATGCATCCTTTTTAACGGTTCAATCCATAATACACATTAATAACATAGTAACACATTGTTTCATTTTTATACAGCCAACTGACTGCTCACTTTTAAACCGTAAAGTTTGCTGAGGTAGGGCTCGGTAATAAAGACCAGTCTCATCTGTTAAAAATTTGATGCTGTTTGGATTCTTGCAAACATCCGGCTAAATTTTTTACTATCAGCTTCATTAGAGTCTGCATCTTGTTTTTCGCCATGCAGTTTTCTGAAAATGATATTGTTTCTTTCCTTCCATCTTGTGAGCCATCCAACGGTAGGGACAAATTCCTATCTCAGCATTTTGGCGAATTCTATTGCCTTTTGATGCAGGATTTCTTGCGACATCGTGGCGTTCTTGTTCTTGGCATTTCGAAACCATTCCCAAGAGGGCAGTTTCTACATCGATAGACTTTTCATTTCGCTTCCGCTCATGTGAGTTTTGAGTTTATCCAAAATTGCACCCATTCTTTTCAACAACGTGCATAATGCAGATTCTGTAATTCCAAATTTTACAGAAGCTTCACGTTGGTTGCATTTTGCTTCAACAATATTTCTTGATCTTTTAAGCATAAATTCTTTGTGTTTGGACATTTTTTGGCACAACCAAACAACGAAAGCACGATGTGGATGAGTGAAATGAACAAACTGTGTGAGCAAAAATAGACAAATTTTTGTACATATTCTCCTCACGCCTTTTTTTAATGTTTCCCCTTTCCTCCAACTGGTCTGAGCCACTTCTGACCAACCTCTTGTCATTCACACCCATCCATGATTAGTCCAAATAAGAAAATTCTAGCATTTGCAGCTCTACGTGTAAACGTAAATCGACCTTGAATGAAATCACTGACCTTGAAACGCAAATTTAAGGGTTTTGACAATTCCAGATAAGACACTTGCACCTCCACATGTGAAAGTTAATCGACTTTGAACAAAATCTCCAAACTTGAAACAGAAACTTAGGGTCTTGATTTTACAAGTTAAAAAGCGATTTAATTTTTATAAGCGGTAGCGTTGATTTTATTACACGGTTATTTTATAATGATATTGTATTCATTCCTTAGGTTTTGATTTTAATAAGCGGTTGTCTTTATGAAGTAGTGATTTTATTAAGCGGTACCCACTGTAACGACCCTGTACGAGCTCTCTGACATCACACGAAGCCACTCATAAAAACAAATTACAGCCAATCTCATAGAAAGCACAAAATGTGCAAGCGATTGTCTCGAAAACATCGATTCCGAATATTATAAGACATTTTCATTCAACTGTAGTGTTTTACTTCGTAGGCATTTATATTTATTTTAAATAATCAGTTAAATTTAATTTTAAGTTACTTTAGTATAAGCCTTCATTCCCCTAATTGTCAGCGCCAGAATATTTAAATTTGGTAGCGCGCGTAAGGAATGCAAATTCTACCAGTGGGAGAAAAAGTTTAAATATCGACGTT
>KK112771.1:851060-921287 GCA_000611955.2 Stegodyphus mimosarum
TCTGAGAAATCTCTTATACACAAGCTTCCGCTTAGCAGTTATTGCTGGTTAGACGTGGCTTAATAGCTATTATCTTGCTGCTACTAGACTCATCTACGCGCTGTAGGATACAGGATTGTATGAGCCCTGTAGTTTAATTCTACTACTTGTGAATAACTCCAATTTTGAGTTTTGATTCTATTGTTTTAGTTACCGCCCAGTAGAGACGTAGTATGTTAGCGTCAACTTGATGCATTGTAAATAATTTAAAGAGCTTAATAAAGAGTATTTTTAAACTTTCTTCGGTGCAATCAGTATTTATCCAGATTCTACACAACAGATAGACAGTAGAACCTTACAACTTATTTAATTCCAAAGTTCTAACTTAGAACCGCACGAACACTAGCAAGCGAATAATCGCTGAAGTGTGTGAATAAACACGTAAGTCGTAAAAAGGGTTAACTACCCTTTATTTTTCAGAATAAATACAATCAACTCCTACTTGGAGTATACACAAAGCCTCCCCTTGGGCTTGAATTTAAATAACTATCAATTTAAACTAAACTAAGCTTAACTAAAGCTATCTTAAAGGTATAACCGAAGCTATCAGGATTCTAAGTAGTTGGTCCCTAAATATTAATTAATCGGCGAAGCCAAGCAAGGACCTAAAGTATGGCCGTGCGTAGTAGCTCAGAGAGAACATAGCCACAAGGCAAACGCGCGCTATTCAGGAAATCAGACACACTCTCTCTCGAAGTCGGTGAAGCATCGACTTAAATAGTACTCTTACTCATTTGCATTAACTGCGTTTCTGAAATTACATTCTGGCAGGAAATTGTAAGCTGAAATTAGAAGAGAAAGGACAGTTTCATAACTTAAAATAACTGATAATAATAAGGCATTGCAATAATAATAAGGATAACTAATACTGATAATAATAAGGCTAACTAATAATAAAATTAGGATAAAACTTACACAGCAAATAAAGTCTACATAGATGTACAATAATGGAAGCATTCAGATTGCCTAGAAATACTAGAAGTAATACCTTTTTCTATATACACTTTACTGAATGAATTACTTTCGATATTTTAAAAACAGTAGTAAAGATCTTGTGTAAAAGACTATACAAATTAAAATATGTTAGGGATCTTTATATGGCATTAATTCAGGATCCAATTTGACTTTCGAACTCGAGCTGTTTAAATCTGAAAATTTGTCTAGTAAAATTAATTTGGCGACAGTTACTACTGAAAACCTTTCTGCCCGGTTTATTTTCGAAAATAAAATGCTGTCTAAAAACTTAAGATCGCAGTCTAAGAATGCGAAATGTTTACCTTTAATGCTTGAAAATATTAAAAAAAATAAAAATTATTAAAATCGTAAGACTGAAAAGAAACTGCAGTCTGATCTTTATATGCATACTTCAGTTTAACAATTGAAAAATTTTAATTTGAACAATTAACGAGTTTAAGAATTAATCTGCCAAAAGTGAACGACACAGAACATCTTGTATTTAAAACGATCTGTTCAAAACGGAAAAGCCAAAATGCAGAAAATAGTTTGCTACGACACTTTTCTCCATAATGTACAGTTATATCGAGACATTGGTCTATTCTCAACGGCTTAGCTTTGCAACGGGTTCATTGGATCTCTTGTACCGAAGGCTTGCAAAAAATATTTTATTAAAGGAGCATTACTTTCTGCTTTGTTAGGATATGGAATCTGCGAATGAATATAGCAAACATTCCAAAGAAATTTCCTTTAAGGTGTGAAATAACGTATATTACGTTTAGTTCGAGAAGAGAAATTGAAATTCTTGATTTAAAGTGAGTTTAAACTATACACCGTCGAAAGCGCATCTTCAGATACTATACAATAAGAATTAAAAATGATTTTTGCAGCCATAAGAATTGAGGTATTGAAAGTAAAAGTTTCTAATATTTTCTTTCTCTCCTAACATGTATACACAGAGAACATTTACAGAGGTACACATTTATTGCCTAATGAGAACTAACAGAATGATCCTGACTGAAAAACCAACTTCTAGATCTCTCAACCTCATGGGTGATCTGAGATGATCCTAAACTTCACATATTTTTTTAAATACACATAGAAGTATGAGACATCAGCAATATAAAATAAGTGAAATGACTTCATATATGAAAAATGAGTTATTAAAATAAATAACTTATTAATATAGCACTAATTAAAATTAGCATGTAAGGTTTATTCTAAGTTTATTAACAGTTATTTTAAGTTTTGTATCTTTCCCATCTTATTCTAATTTCAGCTCGCAATTTGCTGCCAGAATGTAAATCCAGAAACGCAGTTAATGCAAGTGAGAAAGCGTGCTATTTAAGTCATGATTTTATCGACTTCGAGAGAGATAGCTTGATTTTCTGACTAACGTGCGTTTGCCTCTTGGCTACGTCTCTCTTAGCTATTGCTACGCTCGGCCATACCTTAGGTCCTAGCTTGGCTTCGCAGATTAAATTAATATTTAGGGGCCGACTATTTAGATTGCTGATAGCTTCGGCTATACCTTTCAGATAGCTTAGTTAAGCGAGTTTAGCTTAATTTCATAGTTATTTAATTTCACGTCCGAGTGGAGTCTTTGTGTAAAGTTCCAAGTAGGAACGGATTGTAAATATTCTGAAAAAATAAAGGGTATTGGACCCTTCTTAGGTCTTACGTGTTTTGTTCACACATTTAAGCGATTATCCGCTTGTTAGTTTTCGTGGGATTCTAAGATAGAACTTTAGAATTAAATAAGTGAAACCACACATTTGGCGCCCGAAAGTGTTCTTAACGAACCATGCCGCTAGGTAGTGAAGATTTCTCATTGACCCCTCCCACCTTTCAGTTCCTTCAGGCACAACCAAACCCCGTGGAGGGATTTGGATTTATCTTGTAAACGATGAGGGCGGCGATGAAGCCAACAGCAGCTTTTGATGGAAGGTTAGGTTAGGTTAGGTTAGGTTATTCAATTATGGCAAAGCACACGAGGGCTATCTGCCTAAGGGGAGGAATGCCTTCGTGGAGGACTTTCTAGGGGAAACTGGCTCGTATACACGTTACACATGGGGAAAACCACGAAAACGCCCATGCAGCCAGCCCGTTCGCGGGATTCGAACCTCGGACCGAACTACCAGTGTTCAGCGTCTTTACCGCTCGGCCGCTGGTGGGCCCATTTTGATGGAAGAGGATCCGTAATGACCTTTCTGGAACAGCTGGATCTACACTTCACATTATATCCTGTCAACCAACCACAGAGAATAATCATCGCTACGACGAATTTAAAAGGTCAATCCCTCAGCTGGTACAAGAATATTGGCAAGAATTTGTTGACGGATCAAGGATCCGAAACGCATACTTGGGAAAATTTAAAAAATTCATTATTGAAAGCATTCCCAGTTGTAAAAGTCCGCGCAAAACTGGAATCAGAATTATTTAGTAAATATCAAATTAATTTCGACGAATTAACGGCCTTCATCTTCAGAAAAATTCATATTGCTAAATTATTATATGGAAAAAGGCCTGAGAGTGAAAGCATCAAAATAATTTTGCCACGGTTGCTTCCGTCAATTCAGGACTTTCTTGAAGTTAGAAATCCGCAAGCGCTGGAAAGCTTATTTGAACTAGCTGTCAAATTTCAGAGTAGGCGAACGGCCGGAAATGCGCGTGCGAAGAATTTTACGCAGTACTCAAGATTTCACGCTTAGACGAAACCTTAAGGTCAGCAGATTTTTTATCGCCAAGAGGGGAAAGTAGCAAAGTCGGTTAGAAGGAAAGCCGGTCAGACGAAAGCGTGGGGAAATAAAAAGCAGTTGGAGCAAGGGGGTGAAAAGAAGAATTTAAACTAGTCACGGTGACTTGAGGGAGGGTGAAGTCACCGTGTGAGGAGGTAAATCCCTCAGAAATCAAGCTGAATACGGTACTCGTACAAAATTTGGCCTTGCCAGAAATCCAAATACTACTACATGACGCCCCGACGACCGCCTTACTGGATGCCGGGGCTCAATGCAGCTTCCTATCGCAGGATTTTTTTAAATTTCGTCGTTACACTTTAAGATAACGGGAGAACGCGTGATTGCTGCCCAAGGCAAACAGTATGTCTGCTTGGGAAAAGTGGGGGGGCAAAAAATTAATTTTCTTGTTGTAAAGAATTTATTAACCGCAGTCATATTGGGGGTTGATTTCTTAACTGCAGCTAGCGCAAAAATAAATTTTAAAGATTCTACTTTACAGGTCAAGATGGATAAAATGGAAGTTGAACAAGCCGCCATGCCAGAACTTGAGCTGAATCACCTCGAAGAAGGGAAAAAGAAAAAATTCAACAAATGGTAAAAAATTTTGCTAAATTATTTGACGAGAACCCTGGCTTCTGTCAGATTGTATCTCATGCGATTGACACTGGTAATGAGCCCCCAGTTCGTTCCAAACCGTACCGTTATGACTGGGTGAAGAAAGACATTCCCAAGCAACACATTTAGAAAACGCTCGAGAACAAGATAATTACGCCAAGTACTAGCCCCTATGCCAGTCCTGTAGTTTTATGTAGAAAGAAGAATGGACTGCCTCCCGCAGATCCGAACGCGTCGAGATTTGCAGTTGACTACAGATAATTAAATAGCATAACGAAATATCCCACACATTCCCTCCCGATAATAGATGAAATTATATGAAAAATTCGGTCAACTAAATATATGACAACCTTAGACCTGACGTCAGGCTCTTTTCAAATTGTGCTAAAGCTCGAGGATGTCGAAAAAACAGCTTTTATTACAAAGTCAGGGTGTATGCCTTTTTGAGAATGCCGTTTGGCTTAAGCGGAGCTCCGGCTACATTTAAAAAAGGTATGGATATTGTTTTAAGGCCAGTCTTGGGAAAAAGTACAGTCATTTATCTCGATGATAAGTAACAAGCGAAACCCTAGAGGAAGACATTAAACAGTTAGAGGAAGATTTTACATTATTAAATGAAGCAAAATTAATCCTAAAAAGTGCAAATTTGCCCCCTAGGAATTCAAGTACCTCGGCTATAAAATCTCGAAAAACGTTATAGAAACTGACAACTCTAAAACTTTAGCACTCAAAAGTTATCCACCGCCAAATACGGCTAAGAAGTTATCATTCTTCCTGGGGATGTGTTCCCATTATAGAGTATTCATTAAAGATTTTGCAAAGATAGTTGAACCTTTGTTGGTACTTAAACGAAGAAAGACTAGGTTCACATGGACAGCGGAGGCGAACACGGCGTCTGAAGAATTGAAACACGCCTTAATTAACGCCCCTGTTCTTAAATTCCCGGAAGCGGGATCAAAATTTGGAGATTGCAGCAGACGCATCAGACTACGCAGTTGGCGCAGTTCTTTTCCAAAATGGGCAGCCAATAGCTTTTTTTAGCAAGACGCTTAATCAACTCAGCGAAATTATACTGTAACTGAGCGGGAAACTCTCGCGGTCGTAATATCGGTGCAAAAATTTCGTGTGTACTTTGGGAGTGCCCTAATAACTGTGTATTCAGATCACGCGGCAGTTGGTCGCCCATACTCCGGTAAAAATCCTTCGCCCCGGCTCATACGTTGGACACTAAAATTGCAAGAGTTTAATTTAATAACAAAACATACGCTGGGGAGAGAAAATGTAGTTGCAGATGGACTTTCAGGGATCAAGATCCATGAAGACGGAAATACAATCAAATGTACGATGCTAACTGCGAAAATAATTGTATCCCAGGAAACAATAATCGCCGAGTTAAAAACGGACCCAGAATTTACTCTTATCTGGAGGATCCGGAAAATTTTGAGCATATAGACTTAACGGCTATTAGCAATTGGACGGCCCATTATGAAATTATAGATAAATTGCTCTTTTACACGAAAACAACCAACGATAAACAAGAATTGCGACAGGTTGTCCCAATGAGTCTACGCTGAAGTATTCCAGAGGAACTCTATGACTGGAAATTAGGAGCCCATCTTGAGGTTAGGAAAACCCTGCAAAGGGCCCGAGAAACGGTGTATTTTCCGCAGTTATCAAAGTTGTGACGGCGTATGTCAGGTCATGTCACTTGTGCCAATTAATTAATGACGTCAATTATAATCCGGCCGGGTACTTAAATAGCATAAAAACCACTTTCCCAAATGAATTGGTTGGCATTGATTTGCTTGCTCCCTACCCTATAACAAAGATTAATAAAAACAGATACTTGTTAACCTTCGTGGATCATTTCTCGAAATGGGTGGAAATAATTCCCCTTAAAAGGGCTTCAGCAAAAATAGTAACAGATTCGTTTCTAAATAAATATATTTTAAATTACGGGGCCCCCAGTAAAAGTAATATCAGATAATGGTAGACAATTTGTAAGTAATTTATTTGAAAACCTGTGCACAGGCCTTGGCATATGCCATCTAAAAATGGTACCTTAAAGACCGTAATCAAATATTGCGGAACGCGTAATAAGAATATAGTTAAAATTATTCGGGGATATGTTAAGAATTATCATGACCGTTGGGACAGCTGCGTCAATGAATTAGGCTTTGCCTTGCGAACAGCAAAACATAATATCACACAAAAAACCTCGCAGAATTGTTCCTAGGAAGAAAAATTTTAACGTCTCTGGATGAACTGTTTTTCATTCAACAAAGACAGGAAGAGTTTAAATTGAATGATATTCAGACTATTACTAATGAGGCCATCAAAAATTCTGATGCGGCGAGGTCGATCAAGAATTGTACTACGATAGAAAGAGACGGGACGTAGAATAGCCCAGAAAGTCTTAAAGCACTCTTTGTGATCTACACCCGAAATCAGGGTAGCTAAATTTGAGCCCAGGTTGGAAGGCCCTTTTATCATCGAGAAAATTAAATTTTCTACGATTTACTTAAAAGCAGAAAATGGACAACAAACTATACCTAACATCGACCAGCTAAAGCCGTACTACAGTCGTACGGATTTTTTAGTCTTAAAAGATTTATTGCAGGTGCCTGGAAGCGCACCAAGAATATTTATTTCGTCGTCGCCCAGCAAGGATCCCCCAGCAGCAAAAAGAAAAGCCGATAACACTGAAGAAAGGACTGCCAAATGAACGCAACAGCAACAAGGTTCAGACCCAGCGAGAATGAAGAATGCGAAACAGAAAAAAGTTCCTCTTCAACAGAAGCCAGGACCTATGGGAAAGCCTATGGGAAATCCTGGAAGATTAGCAAAGAAAACGTCAAACTACAGAACCGAAGCCAACTATCTCGAGAGAAACTACGGGACTATGCCAGCCGAGATCGATGAAAAGAAAACAACCGGACGACGCAAGATCTATTCCTTTTCAGGAACCCAGAAAACTAAGAGAGTTTTCAAAGATTCCGAGGCAAGGTCCGGGAACTACAAAGCAAAGAGGAAGCCAGAATTCCAGAATCCTCAGCCGACAAGAAAAGCAGGCCGATTCAACGCCCGAGGAAGAAGAAGAAAAGAGAGTCCAGATGTGAATACCAGCCGCCCGAGACGACTGAGAATCCAAAGCTTGAAATCTCCAACATGGCAAGAATTTTGCGTCAAGAGAATGTAGGAGTATAGAAACGAAAAAGTAAGCGAAAATTTTCCTTGTTTTCTATTCTGTACTGAAAGTTCGATTTATGTCATGTGTTTAAAGTTGCCTTATAGTGTTTCAAGTAAGAAATTCAATTCGGAAGTTTGCGAGAATGTAGTTGTAACTATCTGTTAAACAGAAAAGATTTTTGAATTCCAAAGTTGGTGAAAATTTATTTTGTAAATACTTTCTTTTGAGAATTCTGAAGGTGCGAGAAACTAATTTGTGATTATAGTTAGTCGAAAGACTTCAACTGTGTTAATTTAAAGATTGTAGCCAAGCTTTGTGAATTTTGTATAGGAACTATAACGAATGATGTAAAGTGAATTTTAAAGTATTACGTGTTAAAATGTTCTGCTGAATGCAGAAATACGAATGTCAGCTTTTAAACTATTGTAAAAGTTAAACTTGTACAAATGTAAGTTATGGTCAAGCATGACTCTAAATACTTTGTATAAGAGATGAATTGAATGATATAGATTGAATATGTTTAAAGTTAGGCTCTCCAGACTTCACTTAAGAATATTAAAATTAAGCTCTATTTTAGGACATTAGATCTAGTTTTGTGTTTAAGGAATCTTCTAAGGTCTGGAAAGTCGAGTTTATAACAAATCGTAGCGGTTGGATAGTGGTAGTATGTTTTCGCGGAAATACAACATAAAAACTTCGTCTCACTCAGAACAATTTCTGGAGAGCATGGGGGAAGTAGATTTAAATCTTGCGTGAATGAAAGCTGTTTGAGGGCCAAAATAATTTCAATAAAGAAATTACGGAGGTTAGGAAAGTGGAAATTGTTTGTGAAAGATAAAGCAAGTACTCTTTCCTTCCAGATAATTTGGAAGGACCAAGATGGACATCTGACTAAAGACGAAGTAGATGTATGTAAAATCTATTCAAATTGTGAATGTGTATTTTCCTTAGTTTTAATCTAGCTTTAGATATTTTTGTAAAGTTGGCCCTAAACAAGAAAGGTTTAATGATGAAATTCATTCAAGAAAGTAGAATTTCTAAAAGTTTAAACTTTGATGTTAAAGCCTTTTGTGTAGAATTTAACTCTTAAACAAGGTCGTTTTGAGACCTTATTCCTCGAGTAATTAAATTCTGGCAGCGGGAGACGTAAGGTTTATTCTAAGCTTATTAACAGTTATTTTAAGTTTTACATCTTTCCTATCTTATTCTAATTTCAGCTTGCAATTTCCTGCCAGAATATAAATCCAGAAACGCAGTTAATGCAAGTGAGAAAGATTGTATATCATACAATAAAAAGAAATCATATGAAAAGAATATACTAAAATTGTGGCGCAAGAAGAGTTGACTGTATTGAACGAAGATGTTCCAGCATATGCCTTATTCAAAATACATTGGTATTTAGTCACCGAGAGCAAATTTGTTGCCGAACCCCAAATAAAAATTGTTGCCCAACCAACTTCATTCACTTTTCCTTCTTCTAACTTAGTAGATGCAGGCTTTAATCAAATCACGATTTGCCACAGAAAACAAGAAATAGACTGAATATTTTTGAACAAGGCCATTTAAGAATTAAGTTAAAGTTAAACACTTTTATGGAAAATATTAAAAACATTTGCATCAATTCAGGAAGCCCAGACATCAATCAAACTAATTAAAATCAAACGTCTGTGCAATTAGAATATATGATTCTGTTTCTGAAAAACCTGTCTATATAAAATTATAAAAGTAATAATACAAAATAAATAAATAAAAAATTAAAGAAAAATAAAATAAAGAATTTTTTTAAAACTTTTGTTTACACTCTTAGTATAAATATTATCTTAGGTTATTAATGTGCAATTATGTGTAACAGGTGCCAAAAAAAGGGCCAAAGTATTATGATTTGTGTATAAATAAAAAGCCCTAAAATGTCTATAATTATTTATTTATGAAAAAGAATAGACAGACAATGGAAATTTATGAGCCGAAAACAATAGCATCTAAATATGCTCCCTTTAAAGCGGAGAACGAAGATTATTGATAATGCGTTCACACATTTCCCTGTAGATAAATCGATTTTGTAACCTGCTATTTGCCTTTAATTGATTTGTATCATATGAATTATTCTCGTAGACCTTATTTTTAAGGTAACAACACAGAAAATAGTCAAAAGGCTATAAGTCGGAGCTCTTGGGTGAGAGTTGATATTTAATATAATGGGGGGGGGCATTAGAAGATATAGTTGCCCATACGACTTCCCTGAGCTGTGCAGTGGACGTTCATGATTTCCTCGAGATTTACTGTCATACAAGTACCTGCAATTTTGCTTATTTATATGGCCGTTGAGATGAGAATTAACCTCAGTGCTAAATAAAATGTTATCGAAATCGTCAAACTGTTCCATAATATCATTGACAAAACCAAGTCATTCAATGTAATCCGTCTTAAAATTAGTCATGCGATTCGTTCCGTAGAGATAATATCGTATTTTCTATGACTAATTGTTGTGAACTTCGTTGTTTGGAGCATTTCGTATAGATCGCCGGTCACCCGTTTTGTGTATTTGCGCTGTAGAACCAGTAGTGCTTTGTTTCACTCTAGAACGTGTTCAAACATTCGGATCCATTTTTTAATGAATTCAGGGTTAAATGATAACCTAAATGCTTCGTAACTAGTAATGCTCACGATATTGATGGCCTGCAAGTGCGATAGGATTTTTTTAAGGGGCTTTGTCCCTGAGGGACTATTGTTTTCGTTTTGCGATTTCGCTTCGAATTACTTTGAACGTCCGTTTCACTTGTCAAACTGTTGCCACTAAATATTATCGCCCTGTATTATATTTGAAGAAATTAAATAATTAAGAATTTGCATAAACGTAAGTATGTTTCTTGCATTGTGATAAAAATACGGTACCTAGAGCCATCCAATTTTGGATGACGTAATCCTACTGCGAATATGGGCATCTGGAAGCCCAAATTTGAAATTTGGAATTTCTTTTATTATCGATTTCATATTTGGTAAAACTTTAAAGAATTTTTAATTAACAAATTCAAGGATTTCAAAGCGAGCAATGGCCACGTTGTACAGAAAAAAACATTTTTATCTCCAGCGCGCGAGACTGTGTATCGGACATTCTAAAGATATGCTCAATTTAAAACTATTTTACGATATTGCTCTTGAACTGAATTTTATGGTTTAAGTGGGAAGGACATTATATTTAATAAATAAAGGTAACACACAAAATGTTAAAAAAAAACGCCCCATTGGACGTAATTTAAAATCTGAAACCTTTCAGACTTCTTTTTTTTTGGTAAAGTGACCGTACGTAAAATGCTCGTTATTCTCCGGTAACCGGCTCCATTACAAAAAATTCTTTGTATTGCTTTACAGTTCGACCACCACAACGACTGTCATTGTTGGAGCGTTTCGCAATAAATAGTCAAATAAAGCACCGATACCGCTTTTTAGTCACTCGTATTATGATTATGTTGTATGTTAGAAAATGTAAGAGGATCAACGAAGAAAACCATTCTGTTAAAGGTCAGTGGTCTAGAATTAATTTGGATAGCAAAAATAAGCAATATTCAGGCTCAGTTACTGATGCAGGATAACAAAAAGAAATAACTGAATGAACAGGCAGAAAATTCTTCATTACGTAAACAAAATGTTTCCGAAAACTTCACCTCATAACTAATGATCTAGAGTATAAAGAACCAAACGATTTAGATATAGCATCATGCCAAAAAGTATTATTGATTATTTCAGACTTTTCACTTGAGCTAATCTTTGCAGGAGACACGAACCTGTTTCCTGTTTTATAGCTGTTTTATAAACCTGAAGCTGTTTTATAAACCGCTTTTTAAGCAAAGCACATATCCTGGAGACTGAGTAACTCTGCCTCTCTACTCTCACGTTCTTGGAAAAATGCTAGAAATGTTCCGTACTGGGCCGCATCAGCTGTCCTTTGCATCAGAGTGAAGTCATACACAAAACATGGCTTCTGATCTGGTGTTTCTACATATAATGTACAGCGAGGTAGAAAACGTAGTATATACTTCGTTACTGTAATAATTGATTAGAGAGCTTTCTAGTAAACAGTTTCAGCATTCGAACTTCATTCATGTTGAGGAACACTTTCCCCCTTATTATGAGCATCTTTTCTTTCCTCTTAAAATTTCTTATTCTGACAAGACAAAATATATTTTCTTGTCATTTTCTATATGACAAACTTCATCATTCTGTAGGGTTCCGCTATGTCTAGAAGCTTATCTGAATGCTCTACTAGACTGAAAAGTGAGTTATTGCTTTAGCCTGATGCAAATCACTAAGTCGTCAGAAGAATAAAATAACCTTTTCGTTTAATTCTTCAAATAAACAGAATACCTGTGCTATTGATCGCTAGATCGCTACAGGTACACTATACATGTGCTACTGACGAACTTGTGGTAATCGCATGTACTTATCATAACATAAGACGAAGTTAATTTCAATAAAAGTAATGTAGTTTAAGACTACAAAAATTGACTGCTTAAGCTGATTAAGATAATTAATAGCGCTGATTTTAAGCGTCGACTGGCAACATGCTAAATAGGAATAACTTTGGCTTAGCTAGCGATAGTGCGGAACTGCAATACGAGGCTGATAGAAGCTTGATAGAAATTCGAAAACGTTGATACTTTTGTATCATACTGGTCCACAGGAGGAGATTTCTTATCCTGCTCTTACCATTTCCTTAATGAGTCCCAAACGGGCCTGGCGGAGGTGAAAAACATCAGCGAAGTTTTCTCCAGGGGAGGCAGAAATAGATGGAGCAAAGAGTGTGAAGCACCTTGTTTCCTTTAGAGAAGATGTCTGAATGGAGTGCTAGGGAAGGAGAGGTCCAGTAGTGTGCTAGTCACAGGAGGAGTGAGATCACAAAATTACACCCCGGATCACAATATTACAGTTTATGTGCTGAAGTACTGAATGAATTCCTAGAATGAGTAGAAAATGAAATCTACGATTTAAATTCTAAAACATTCAGAGTCTCGGCTTAAATACACAAGTAATTTGCATTCTGGTGAGGACTGAGGGAAAAAGTTAAAGTAAAGATTGAAATCACATTAAGTGGTTAGTTAACAAAAAATAATATGATTCATATCGATTGAGTTTTAAATAAGTCTATTTAGTGTAATAAATTCGAGAAAGTTCTCTTATCTGACGTTCGCTGTAAATGAAAACGACGCTGTTGCTGATTATCATTCATACAATATTCAATTTTTAAGAGAGGATTATTTTCCTTAAAAAGTGGGAAATGGTAATATCATTGCATTTGTGTCTTCTTTGTGGGATATAGTTTCTTTTGCAATTTGGGCCTAGTTTATAAGCACCCTTCCCTCATCTCCTGCCCCTTTTTCCTGGCTTTTCATTTGTGATTAAAAATGTTTTTCTGTTTATTTGAATTCAGTTCTTTTAATGACTGTCTTTTACCTGACGTCACTGTTCTAATATCCTTGTTTTACCTTTTTATGCTACTGATGTTACTGAAGAAAATTTCAGTTAAAATAACTGTACGATTTGGTTCTTTCATTATTTGTTCGGCAAATATTTAGACAATAACTAGAAATTGTGTTTGATGAAAAATATGAATAATTTAATTTATGCATTTTATCGACTGATATTTAAATGGGAAATACGTTAAAATAAGGTCCATTTCTTGGAACATAAAAATGTACAATTTGTATGTTATTTTTGTTCTGAATCTTTCAGTTTTTGTTTCAAAGCCCACATGTTGGAGAAAATAATAGAATTCCATGCATGAAGAGAAACTGAAATATATTTAGTAGTAAAACATGTTCGGGAAATCCAACTAAAAATTTTGTAGCACAGTTTCAGTAAGGCAGTGTTTTTTTTATTGTAATGCAGTCTAAGAATCCCTTCAAGTTGAAAGGAGTACTTATTCAGTAGGAAAAGGTATTCAACATGGAAAAATATAAAACATTTTTTAAACTTACAGGTATTCCAAACCCTGTAGCTCATGAAAAAATTCAACGGAATATGCATACATGTATATATATAATAGATACATGCATATATATAATAGAATACATTTATAATTTTGCGAATAAGCGGGCGCTTATTAGATAAGAAAACATTTTGTAGTTAATTTCATTTCAGTTATTGGTACATATTAAATATGAAATAATGACTGATTTAATATTTCATATATCACAAATACGTCATATTTTACATATTTCAAATTTCACATGATTTAATTTTCATATTTCGCATATTCATTATTGAAATATGAAGAAATGGTTGAAATTTGATATGGGAAATTAAAAAAATGAAATAATTTTTTCATTTTGAAAGCAGTAAAACAATTTTTTTAAATCTGCTGAAAACTCGTGATTATATAAGAGTGAGGAGATTATAAGAATATGGTACTAAAAATGAAAATTTTTTATATTAAAATGAATTAGGATTACGAAAATCATGTGGAAGTTATAAAAGTTAGGACTGTGAAGCAAACTGATAATATAAAAGGGAAAATATTGCCTAACACAGGGAAACATATCTTAATTATGGAAGTTAAAGTAAAAGACTACAGAATAATAAAGATTATTTAGCAAATGCGAAGTCTACAAAGAATGAACAAGGCAGTAGATTATAATTAGCAATTACATTTAAAAGAAAATCCAGTATGAAAACATATTGTTCCAAATTTTGTACATAGATGCAGTCATCTGAAACTGTTGTATTGTGCTGGGTACTGTAACGTGAAAAATCCGAAGAGAGGCGTTATGCCGGAAAAGTAAGAATACAGAGGCAAGTCCATTTGAGTAAATGGGTATCTCGGTAATTTGGAGATATATCGCCAAGCTGAAAACGGTCTGGAGATTTATTATATCTCCAAATTTGTCGAGAAATCGCCGAAAGTCTCTAAATTTGGCGATCATTTGGCGACATTTTGGTCCGATCCCTGCAATTATCTGGTATATTGGTGACTGAGACCAGGATGCCTGGGTACGAGACCCTACCCCATGTAGAACAATTTGACCTTCCTAATTATGTACACAAGAATATTATTGTTTAGGAAAAGATACAATAATTTTCTAAGGAGATGAAGAGATAAGTAAGTAAGAATTTGTTTTAGAATAACTTGATTAGTTACGAAGTAGTAAGTGAAAATTTAATCGTCATAATTGGTATTTCAATCGGATAAGTGTAATTGATCACTATATTAGTTGCAAAGGTAATTCGACCCTCATGTTGCTTTCCAGTAATTTTGAGGAGCAGAAAATCCGACAAATATCTCGGCGGCCCGTTGGAAACTATATAAGGCAGAGAGAGCATCTGTTCTCAGTTAATGTTTTTGAGAGTTGTTAGTTCAGCGCGAACTGAGGTATTTTCGGGTAGCTTTCTCTTTAGGTGCACTTTACATTGCGCTGTGTTTAACTTTAGTAGTTTGAAGTGTGACTACTGATTGCACTCTGTTTACCCCTGTACGAGTATTTCTGTGGAAAATTCCAGAATTTTGAAATGTTTCATTTAAAAAAATATATTTTATTAACCTATTATCGGACCTGTGTGCTTTCAATCTATTACGAACCCGTATGCGAGCAACAATATACTATTAAGGTTTTAGATATATGAAGATTGAACAAAGCAAATTTATTTAATTGTGGGAATGAAAAATTAAATCCCTAATTAAAAGGTACTGCTTTGCTCCAAAGAATTAATCCAAAATTTTATTTAATGATCTGAGTTAAAACTGCAGATTAAGAGCATTAATCATCAAATTGTCATTTGCCAAAAAGCAACAGCAGAATTCAAGAAAGTGTGAATTACTTTGTGGGGTACCACTTACACCGATAAGCGAATAATCGCTGAAGTGTGTGAACAGAGACGTAAGACTCAAGAAGAGTTAATTACCCTTTATTTCTCAAAATAAGGATGAACACAGTCGTCTCCTATCTCAAAGCGTACAGCAAAGCCTCCACTTGGGCTTGAATTCAAATTAATAAGAATTAAAGCTTAATTAATACTTAGCTAAAAAGACATAGCCAAAGCTATCAGAATTCTAAGTAGTTGGCCCCTAAATCTCAATTAAATAGGCGAAGCTATCAAGGGCCTGAAGTACGGCCGAGCGTAGTAATAGCTTTATCAGAATTCTAAGTAGTTGGCCCCTAAATCTCAATTAAATAGGCGAAGCTATCAAGGGCCTGAAGTACGGCCGAGCGTAGTAATAGCTTAGAGAGAGATGTAGTCCAAAGGCAAACGCGCGCTAGTCAGAAACTCTGGCTCTCTAACGAAGTCAGTGAAACATCGACTTAAACATCGACTCTTACTCATTTGCATTAAACGCGTTTCCGAAAATACATTCAGGTAGGAAATTATAAGCTGAAATTAGGAGACACAGGAATGTGTGACACACTTAACGTAGCTGTTATAAACTTAGTATAACTTACAACCTTCTGAAATGAAATTCAAAGAGATTAATGAGAAAGAATAAATAAAAGTGAGAAAGATTAATAAATGTTTTATGAAGAGCGTTTTTAAAAAAAATATCATGGATTTATAAAAAACCGAAATTTACAATTACATCAAGTAAAAAATAATAAACAGTTTGTTAAATAATCTCGTTTTGCCATGTAATATCCAACCTATCTTCAAATTATTCAAATTAATAAGAATTAAAGCTTAACTAATACTTAGCTAAAAAGACATAGCCAAAGCTATCAGAATTCTAAGTAGTTGGCCCCTAAATCTCAAGTAAATAGGCGAAGCTATCAAGGGCCTGAAGCCCTTTGTGAATATATTTATTCACAAAGTTACCTTCTGATTGCTTATATTTTCAAATCATATTATCCAGTATTGAGGATTTTATATGTAATAATAATTTTCTGATTCAATCTCAGATTGGTACTTATGTGAAAAGTCAAAAATTATATCGACAGGTAACCTAAAATTTATCTCCCACTATACAGTTCTCACATTCCTTATATCTCAAATAAAAACATATTAGTTGAAGCCATGAAAAGTAAAAAAAAAGGAAATGGGAGTCAGTCATTAAAGTCGTGGATTAAGTTCCATAGCTTTTATTAACACAGAAGAAATATCATTACTATTAGTAGTATTTATTATAATACTGTTATTGCAGCGGTATACAACCCATTAAAAACTAATTAGTAATAACTTTAGCAAAAATGATTTTTTTATCATTAGGAATCTTTTCTTAAAAAAGGAAACTTTGTAAAACTATTACATTATTCTGAGCGAGAAACTTGAGAAAATCAGCCATTAATCTTGCCGGAATTTGAGGTGCAGATTATCTAATTGTCAGCCGGATGTGCTATCACTAACACCCCGAAGATATACAATATAGAATGCGAAAATTCTCTATTACTTCTTTTCAAAGTTTATACAAATGAGTTTTTTATTTGATCCAAACTTTTAATTTTAAACATTGTTTTTGTAAGAACCTCCCCACTTAGAAGTGGGGAGGTGGGTAAACGTCATTTTGCCGAGCCACTGATGCACCACGGCCAGTGTGGAAATCTGGACATAAAGGAGGGAGAGCACACAGGGGGTAATCTTTGAAAGTCGAAAATTGAAGCTTTTCCAACAAAATGGCGTCTTGGAAAAAAAGCATGATTTGTTAGAAAAAGTCGTAATTCTTCTTGCTAGAGGGCTTACAAACGATTAGAAACAAAAAAAGGCCCTTAAAATTAGCAACAGTAAAGACAAGGCCAAAGATCAGAAATATTAAATTTTAAATTTAATAATTAAACTGAAGTTTTGTTCAAATCTAAGAGAGTACAAAAGTAACAGTAAAAGGAACCTATGTTACACTTTTACATTAAATCACCTGAATTAGCATCGTCTACCTTCCTTAAGGATTTAAGTAAAAAATTTCATTATCTAATCCAAATAATTTAAAATAAAAGGTAAATGCCAGCTTTTTTTAAGGAATTTTTAATTACTGTTTGAGGAATAAGATTGCTTTGTAAAATTTTAATGAAGTAGAGAATTTCCTCTTGAAGGAGCTCAGTGCTATTACACATTCTTTTAATTCTGACAAAGTGTGCATTAATAGTATTGATTATGACCCGTTTTGAAACGTTAAAATTCCAGTGAGTGAGTTTTAATGTATGGAAATTGAAGTTTCTACGTTTATCAAAAATTTGAATTTGATTGCAATTAAGAATATGAAGATCTCGGTAAACTACTTCATTTTGTAATATATTAGTAGTATTAAGTTTGAGGCAAGAAGGGTAAATATTAGCATTTTCAAGTTTGCAAAAGTTATTAAAATCAATAACATCATCAATATAGCGATAGATGTGTTGGAAATACTTGTGTTCTTCGTCTTTAAGTGAACGAACAAATTTAAATTCTTGAGTAAATAGACAATAGGAAGGGTTCATAGATTATAGTTGAGAGATTTCCGCTCATTGGAATTCCTTGTACTTGTTTAAAGATAATGTTATTAAAGTGCACATAATTGTTAAAAAGTACACTGTTAAGATAAAGTTTCCATTCTTCAGTAGTAATAATTGTCTGGATCTGCAGAAATAATTGAGGAAGAGTAAGAAGGCTTATTATATATATATCACCCAAGGGTAACAAAGTATAAAGGTTCTCGAAGTCGTAACATTGAATGCTTTCTATTTTAAGCACATTTAAAGTATTCAGAATAACTTCGTTCAAATAGGTCTCTACGTTCTTATACTACTTTCTATAAATTATATATATATATTTAAAATTATGAAGTTTGTTTTAAATATATATATTAGAGTTGCTGACTGCCGTGCCAAAGGGCCCAGGTTCGAATCTCGGAGAAGGCATGGATGTTTGTAAATGTACAGAGTCGGTGCGGCATGGCGTCGAACCAAAAGTCCTCTTGTGTGGTTTGGTGGAAGGGGAGAAAGGTGGGAGACCCTTGGACCCATCCTCCCCGGGGTGCTTTCCGTCAAAATTGGGGGCGGAACTGAGCTAAATCGCACTGTCACTTGTAAGATGCCAACGACAGGAGTATCTTGTGCTCCTTGCCACGAGGAATTTCGTACGACTTGACCGCAAATGATCAGCAATCGTCGGATCACCGGCAGGCTCATAAAAAAACACACTACAGGAAAGAAGAAAACCCCACCTGTGGCAATACTTTAAAGCAGAGACAAAAGAACATATTTTGATCTGCCTTTTGATCTTCAACTTAAAGCATCAAATTAGAAAGCGATAAGCAGCAAGTTTGATCTTAGCCAAAGAAACATAGCATTTTGGATGATGAATGGTAAACGCCTGAATAAATCTCGCCAGTAATGCAGCGCATCGTCTATTGCTGCCTACCATTGATCAACTGAATAAACTGCTAATACTAGTAGCTCGAAAAAGGCTCATTTTTGGGCGAATAGGGTGGATGCACGGGCATTTTAATGGCTTTTCTGCGTTAAATAAGAACGCATATCACTTTTATTTAGGAAGTTTTCCACGAAGGCATCTCTGTTCTTAAACAGAGAGCACTAGCGGGCTGTGCCATAATCCCATTACTCATTCATGCATTGCGGATGGAATATTCTCGTCGGAGTACATCCTTTCTGAAGGCTATAAGAATTATCTTAAAAATCCTCAGTAAATCTGCAGACAGCTTAACTGCAACTGATTGTTGACCTATGCATGCAATAAAAAGCGAATGCTGAAAGTCATATAAAATGTTGATGTTCGAATGAATAACTTAAAAGTAATTCTTTAGGAATAGAAATTTAGTCCTTACACTGGTTTCTTTCGCACATTTTTCTTAGAAAATATCTCAAGCTAAGAATTTCTTTTTAAATATTTATTTACATATTTATAGCCGCTGACTTGGGCCATTTAAGTGATTAGACGTCTTATCGTT
This sequence comes from Stegodyphus mimosarum, assembly GCA_000611955.2. Classification (NCBI taxonomy): domain Eukaryota; kingdom Metazoa; phylum Arthropoda; class Arachnida; order Araneae; family Eresidae; genus Stegodyphus; species Stegodyphus mimosarum. The sequence continues at coordinate 870,454 of KK112771.1, forward strand.
CAATAACATTTCAGGATTACAAAAATAAAATATTATACCTGAGTCCAGGTTTAAATACTTTAAATTGTTGTTATGACTAATCTCAGTTGTCGGACATTAATCGTTGACATAGGTGACAATCCAATTTTTTTACAATTCCGCTCCAATTTTTAAGAACCACCTCGGGAACGAGACCAAACGAGACCTTCTCTCCCTACAACCAAATCATTCGAGATGACTTTTGGTTCTCCGTGTATTTTAAGTGTCTAGTTACAATCAGTTACAAATATCAGTTACAAACCTTCTCCGGGATTTAGAATTCGAGCCCGAGCCCAGCGTATGGCAACCAGTAACGCTAACCACTATACCGATAAGGTGGGGATGACAAGGGAATTTAAACAGATTTGCATGGTTTCATGCTGAAAGGGTTGCGTGCAACTGCTGCCATCTGTAGGTGTTTTTAAAAGGTATAGATTAAACAACAATTAATGTTAATGCTAACAGAGCTAGAAGCTAAGAAGATTGAACCGAAATCATGAACTAGAATTTCGAATTTCTCACAGAGTTTGAGGAACCTATCAGAGGGAACCAATTTAGGCTTACGATAATTATGAGTCGCTCAAGGCTTCATTAACGAAATTAGTGAAAATATAAAATGAAAAATCATAACAAAGTTCAATAGTGGGAAAGATTAGGAAGAGAGAATTTAGACCTTCACTCTCCCCTCCAAAGAGTGTAAACGTAAGATTAATGGAGCAATTTAGATAGCCTTAAAATTTAAGTGAGAAAGAGATTGGGTAGGAATTAGAGGGAAATGATTTGCAATCAATCCGTACACAACACAACATAAATGAGTTAATTTAGTTTATGCAATACTACATTAGTTCATTCAAATATTGAAATGATGTTCCTTTTTGATGAGTAAAATGCGACTTTTGTTTTAATACATTTCAAAGAAATCTCTGTTGCTTAAGAAATATAATTTTTTTGTATTGTTTAGAAAGCGAAAATTTACTGAATGAATTATAATGTATTATAATATATAAAAAAGTGCATTATCATATATCCGTATTATATTTATATTTTTGTTCAATTCTGAAAAGTGTAAATACACTGGTTATCATAAATTAGGGAAAAATCACAAAAATAGCGATAACTCCCTCAAAAATAAACCAAACCGCGTAAAATTTGAATATGTTGCCAAGTAAGAGCAGCTGCAATACGCAAATTAGTGGCGCTGCACTCGGAATGCGTCATCTGCGAGAAGCATAAAAATCCATGTTTGAAAGGAAACCCACATATTTCACTGTGATAGTGACATCAGAAATCTGAGATAGCCAATTCGTAACAATGACCTCCAGGCATCATTTGCCTGCAGAACTACGATGGAGAGCCATTGGGAGACTAGAGGCAGGACAAAGTCAAACAGAAGTGGCCAGATGGCTAAATGTGAGTCCTTCTGGGCTTCATAGACTTTGGAGGTAATTTCAATACAGATTCAGCATCTAAGAGGTACAGCCAAGGACGGCTAACTGCTACGACGAGCGTCGATTACCGATATTTGACATTATGTGCACGCAAAAATAGAACCGCTACTTCGACGGTTCTTAGATCCTCCCTTGCTGCAGCCACCGGAAGGTTGGTGTCAACGTCAACTGTGCGTAGAAGGCTTCACGACGGTAGTCTGTATGAGGGGCGATCAGCCATTTGGCACGCAAATGGTTGGTCGTCACGCCATAGAAAGGACCTTTGCAGTGGACATGACAACATGCCCACTGGACGCCTGATCAATGGAGGGCTGGATGAGTCCAGGTTTAGTCTAGAAAGCGATAGTAGGCGTTATTTGATATGGAGAGAACCTGAAACCCGCTATCATCCGTCAAACATCCGTGAAAGAGATGCATACGGAAGAGGAAGTGTCTGTCTTTGGGGTGGTATCTTTTTGGGTGGACGCACAGACCTCCATGTCCTTTCAAGGATAACCGTAAATGCTCAGGTTTATAGAGATGCCATCCTTGATGCTTATGTGCGCCCATATACCGGAGCAATAGGTGATGCTTTCCTGTTACAGGACGACAACGCAAGACCACACAGGGCTCGCATCGTAGATGATTATTCTCAACAGAAAGTAATTATGCGCATGGAGTGGCCAGCTCGAACCCCGGACTTGAATCTTATCGAGCACGTTTGGGATGCTTTAGTGAGACTTCTAGCTTCTCTCAATCCGCCCCCTCAGATCCTTGCCGAGCTTGCAAATGCTTTGCAAGAACAATTGCTCTCGCTTCCTATGGAACTGATAGAACGCATAATTGAAAGCATCACACATCGCTGTATGTGCTGTATTGCTTCTAGAAGCGATCATATTCCATATTGAAGGTACTTTTCCTATAGCAAACTGACACCTTCGATTCGTTCATTTTATATATGTGCTAATTTCTTTACTACCTTAATTGTCTGGTAATTTCTTTTTATGTTATTTGATACCTTACTATGTGTTGTATATTGTGAGTAAGTTTCATAAAATTCTACATGAAACTTTTTCAGTAATGGTGATTTTTCCTTAATTTAGGATAACCAGTGTATTTGAAGTATTTTATATACACAAAAAACAGAGCTTGTTTCATAGTGTTTTACATGCTTTAAAACAAGCTCTGTTTTTCGAGTAATTTATATTATCATTTCATTCAGAGGACATTATGCCAGATTTCCTAACGACGAAACGGAAAGAAACAATTTATATAATACTTTTCAAATATATTGAATTAATCCTATAAATATTGTGTATTAAAATTATGTATTTGAAATGGAGTTTTTAAAATTATAACAACTATCTAATTACGTCAACAAACGATCGATCCCTCTTTAGCAAAGCGATTATTTGCATTATTCGTATGTGCTTATATTTGAAACGGACCTCAAGACAGACCTAATACATAACCAGCGTCGTAGTTTTGTATAGAAAAGCTAAGCAACGGTTGTTCATATGTTATACTACTGCATGTGGCATCCATTCCAAAAATAAAACTACACTGACAATGTTTGTTATGTTTTAAAAAATAAATAAAATAAAACAATAGAGTTTTCAGTATAGAATACGTTAGAATATATCCGTAAAATTGAACCAAATCATTTTTCTTTAAAGCTCATAAAAACAGCAAATCAATAAATAATGGGGAAACATGGTTTTTAGCGATCAAAAATGCATATTGTTAACTACTTAAGGTAATAACTAAATATTTTTTCAATGGAATTGCTGTAACATTGCTGTTTACTTTATCGTTTTTTGAAAATTAATTGTCTTTAAAAAAGTATAATATATTTTACACAGTATACAGAACACAGCATCTTCGTTTAATTTTTTAGTAATTGTTAATTTAATACTTATTAAGTTTTTTTATTATTAGTCAGTGAGTCATTAGATTTTTTTGATGCAGAAGGCATGAAAAAATAAGCAATGCCCTCGCCGGCCCTCGAACCTGGACCTCTCAAATATGCGCTGAGTGTGCTGCCGTTACACTACGAAGGCGTGCAGAATACGTGACGTGTGTGCTACCGTTACACCAGGAAAGCATGCAAAAAGGAGGGAGAAAATACCTTATACTTTATGCTTCTATAAGCTCTGATTATAAATAGCTTCTTCAATGCAAAACCCTATGTAATGCCAAAACTAGGCATTCTTTCAGTAATGCCTAGTTTTGTCATTACATAAAGGTTGTAGTGGGAAAAAAACAGCATTTTATATAAAATTATCTTTAAATTGCCCACTTAAGTTTTAAATAAGGCGTCAAAAATTAGTTTAAATCTTAAGGCTAAAATTTGCCTCATACATTTAGAAGAATTAATAAGTATACAAGCATTTTTTAACCTTTTAACTATTAAAAAGTCTTTTAAGAATATTTTGTCAAATCAGTATGAAGTTTAGGAAAAGGTTCTTTATCGTGGCCCGTGTTCCTTTACCAAAACCGGTTTAATCAAAAGCAGAAATAAAAAAAGTAAAGGAAATTTTTTTCAGTTGTCACCATTTGATGAGATGTCGCTTCCTTCTCATCATGCAATACTGATGAATAAGGTTGAATTTTTCTTTCTCCAACTTGTGATCCAGCTTTCGGTTGATAAAAAATGCCCTCCTAGCATTTAGCGCATTAGGGGAAAAAATTAGAAAAAAAGAAACAATTTCTAGTTTTTTTTTAGCTTGAAGCCATTCAAGGAAAGCACTTTCGGCGTCTCTTGATTCTTGTTCTTTTCCCGCTTTCTTGGGATACCTGCATTTTTTTATTAATACTTCTTTAATTATAATTCCTTGGGAAATTCGTAGTTTCAGTGCATGCTCTGCTTACACTAACCTACGACATCATAATCGGTTAAATATTTTCCTTTTTTCTTTCAGGTTTAAATCTTTTCGGTTGGCATTTTCAACATAGTACTATGAGTTAAGCGCAAAACAATTTTAGAAAATGTGATGTAGACACCGCAGGACTTACTTTTATGGCCTATGAATATGCACAATATTTGCTGCATTTCGTTTAAACTTATTTCCTCGAATTCCGTCAGAGATATATTTCTCATTCAATGAATTCAGTTCTCACTTCGCAACAAAGCAAAAATACATAAAAAGTCAAAATAATTTCATTAAAAATTGTAAAATACAGAAAAACATAAAACACCAAGTACAGTAAAACTCAGCTAATCAGCTATCTAATACAGTTAACTGTGATTTTAATTGTAAAAAAAAATACGATTAAAATTAGAGTTTCTACGCAAAAACAAGCAATTCAGCCAGCAGCAAGAAGGCAGATGTTTCGGTGCACAAAATTCAAAGTTTACTTTTGGTGTCACTCGGAAAAAAGGCATTGAAGGTACAGAAACTGACTTAATTTACTATTCAATTGAGTTTAAAATGAAAATAAATAGTGGTTCATTAGGCTTAACTGGACATTCAAATTTTTAAATTGTTGATAATTCTACAACTATTGAATCAGATTAACTAACACTATACAAACCTTAACCGCAAACTAAAAACCACATAATTCAATCAATTTTTAAAGCAAAAATGCACAATTTATCAACGTATAAGAATAAAAAAACTAAGCTCACCGAGCCAGGTAACAGAGTGGGAACATATATATATATATACGATTGGTATAGACAATTGCAAAGAAAAGGGTGTGAGGCTCTACTGTTGTGTAGAATCCGGAGAAATAGTGATTGCACCGAAGAAGGGTTAAAACTTCCCTTTATTAAACTCTTTAAATTATTTACAATGCGTCAACTTGACGCTAACATACTACGCCTCTGCTTGGGCGGTAACTGAAACAGTAGAAACAAAACTAAAGAATTCAAAATATTAACAAGTAGTAGAATTAAACTACAGGGCTCATACAATCCTGTATCCTAACATCGCGTAGATGAGTCTAGTGGCAGCAAGATAATAGCTATTAAGCCACGTCTAACCAGCAATAACTGCTAAGAGGAAGCTTGCGTACAACCATACACAGAGATTTCCCAGACACTCTCTAACTTTCTCTACTGGAACGTCGATATTTAACCTTTTTCTCCCACTGGTAGAATTTGCATTTCTTACGCGCGCTACCAGATTTAAATATTCTGGCACTGACAATTAGGAGAATGAAGGCCTATAGGAAAGTAACTTAAAATTAAATTTAACTGGTTATTTAAAATAAATATAAATCCCTACAAGGAGATATACACAACTACATGTTACGGCAGTCCCATATACAAATTTTCAACGTTCTAAAGCTACTCGTTCTTGAGTTATGCGAGATACAAATATACGTACGTACAGACGTCAAGGAAATCCATTTCAAATGCATTTTACAATTTCTGAAAGCATTTTAAATCCTTTTTGCAATCTGTTTTGGAAAAACGAGTCTTTGATTCTGTCCGCCCATACGGATGTGACGAAAAAAAAAAAAGTCTAAATGAATTCGAGAGCGGTTAAAATGTGTATTTTCGTCGAAATATGATTCGGGAATTACAATACTAAAATTATTCGGGATTACAATGCTTCCTTTACTTCATACGAAGAAGTAAAAAGCTAACCAGAATATAAGAGCGCTTCCAAAATATCCAGACAAAAAACATTTTACAAAAGCAAAATCCTTACAAAACTTTACACGTACACAAGGGCAAAAAAATAAAAAAAAAAAAAAAAAAAAAAACAGAAGCATTCACACTTCCTGGTACATCCTCGTTAGAGCGCTGGCATTACAAGAAAAGTAAAAACAAAGGAGCTTTTTCTGAACTGATTAACGCGCAGTCTTATGAAATTAATATTAAATAAGGAAAATATTAATTAAAGTAGTATAAAAAATTGAAATTTTCTTTTTATATAAGCTTATATACGTGTGTGTTTGCATTGCAGTTATAATTCATTGTCATCAGTTTGTGCTGTTGATTCTAAGTTATAATTCGGAACAAGAATACGTTTGCAGTGTAATAAGATTTCGATTTTGTTCGATTACGTAAGATTTGAGTGTAACTTCATAATTTTGTTTAAAGCAATTAATTAAATATTTAAATAAAACGCTGTTATTGCTTTTAAATTTCACCAGCTACAATACTCATCCAAGAAACAATCTTTAAATAAAAAATCATTTTTTAAAATTAAATGAGTATTTGAAGCATTTTTATATAAATGTGATTATAAAATAAATTTACTTTTGGTACTTGAAGCAGTTAAAGTTAAATTATATATAGATTTACGCATAAGTACGTTACAAAATTTATTAAAAATTTCGGAATTGAAACAAGCAACTTTATCACTGTTAAATCTATATTTATAACCAGAGTAATGCTTAACGTATTTTGAGAATTTCGCAGTTCCCAGTGCATTCATTAAAAGCCAGCTATTCGAATGATATTTAGTTATGCGGTACATTTAAATCTCGCAAAAAGGTATCGCTTCATATCACATATCATTTCATCACCTTAGGTTCAAATTTAAGGCAGGCGATTAAATTATACTACAGTTTTGTTTATTATACAGTTTGCTTTACTTTCAGCCTGCAAAGAAACTTACTGTTTCATGTTGATCCAAACTTTGTGACTATAAAAATAGATATCATTTATATAGAACGAAACAACAATTCAGTTTAACTTCCTCCTATAAGAACTCGTTTAAAAAGGAAACAATAATAAAAAATGAAGTAAAGTTGTGTTGATAGTAGTTGCCATAGGTTCTTAGTTGGCAGATCCGCTGGGAATGGTTGAAAGAATTCTATCCTTATACTTTTCAGAAGCATAAAGTGGCCACCACTTCTGGCCTTAGTAGTGGCCAAGCCGAAGTCGGCTGAGGGCCCGCCATTGGAAAAAAAAAACTTTTCAAAAGCACTTTTTCTTTACATTTCTCTCAATTTTTACTCCTTTCTTTCAGTAAGTTCTTTCCAGTCTGCATATTTTTAGAATAATTCTTACTTAATTGTTGTAGCAGAACTTGAAACTCTTCCTCCTTTGGGCTTTCGTTGTCTAATATGTTTCTTGGTATGGATCAGAACTTTAATGACGTTAATGGTACCGAATTATTTTATTTCTTTATCTCTATTCATATTTTGTTTCTGCCAATTAAAGAGTTACTAAATAAACTCAAAGTTTTGGAGTAGCTCCAGTTCTGATCTCCAAAGAAAATATATAGGCAGTTATCAAAGTTTTTGCATTGCGTTTGCAGGTCCTGAACATTTTATTTCTTGCAGCTGATTTAATTTTTGATTGAGTTTATGAAGTTTTAGATTTTTCTGACATTTATTCTCACTTTGTCCTTTTGTTTTACTACTAGAATATTTGCTGGTTATATTTACCGATCACTAGTTTGCATTTATTTTGGGCAAATCTGGTAACTTATTTTAATTCCTTTGACTTTTACTTATTATTTCACATACACGTTACGTAGGATTAAAGCCATCAATGTGGACTGGTAGTATTTAAATTTATTAATTTTTCATTGCATTTAATTTTAAATTATTGAATCTCTTAAATCATTTTATGAGATCTTTTGATTCTGCTACTCTTTCTTTTATCCTCCTTTCATAACACCAGCTGTTTATATTAGAACAAAAATTTTCAAACTTAAATAGAATAAATTTCCTTTTTAGTATCATAATATTAAAGTGTTTGCAATAGTAATATTTCTAAATATGTGCGACTTCCATTATGATAATCATAGTCTTTATTAGCTACTGAAGATAACGACATTTTAAATAAGCTTATTGAACCGATACGTTAGGGGTTTTTAATTTTCTTTTACAGTTAGGTCATTTAAATCTGCCTTACCGCTTACATTTTCTATTATCCAACTCCTTCTGGAAGCTGCTCAGAGTTGATCTTAACTAACAAATTTTTATAGCAATAGTTTTCTATCACTTTCTTTTCTTTTCTTTTCAGCGTTACTAAAATCCAGTTTAAATAGCGTGATTTTGTACTTTGGAAGATTGCTGTGGCAATCAGCTACTAAAGTTGCTTAGCCTGAGACGTTCACCTCCGGATTTGGTGAGTTAACGTTATATATGTTACGGCGCAAAGCTAAAATTCGTATTAGTTGAAACTTTGTTATTCAATTTTAAAAGCTAGCTTCTAAACATTTAAATATTTGATTTATTGAAACCACGAAAGCACCAATAGCTAGTGTTTGTTAAATTTTAATTGCATTACAAGACATAACTTTTAATAAACCTTTTAGCTAAGTTTGATCTTTTGTCTCTGTTATTGAAGTTTAAACTTTTGTTAAGGGTAAAGAAGAAACTTCATCCGTGCAAAAGGTTAAATAGGTGTAGTTACAGAGCTAATTAAGGTTAGTCTTAAAGCTAGAGTCATGCAAATAAAATTAAGACTACAAGCAACGTAGACTTAACGAATCATGACGTCTTAACTCTACTGAATAAACTTTTTGATTTAAACTGCTAACTTGTTCATTCAGAATAATCTATTGCGGTTAAAAAACTACAGCACAGGCCAACTCATGCATTTAATGGAAGGAAGGAATTTAATTTTGGGAAAGAAAGCTCTGCATTTTGAACATTTCGATAAGATCGAAGAATATTTCATATTGCAAATAATTCCTTAAAACGGCAAAAGAAGGAAAATTTCGTACTCGGATTTATACATAGAGCATTTATTAGGTAGGAACATCAAAACACTATAGAATATATATATATATTGGAGATTCTTTTTTCAGTTTCTATTTACTGATATCTAAATAACTGAAGAAAGTGAATAAAGGGCATATTCATGATATGGTATAATCCCGAATACAGCTCGCCTCACATGTATGAGATGCTTGACAAAAATATGACTAAATGATCTATATAGCTATATTATCAGTAAACAGTAAGTAAATATGTTTTCTTTTATTTAAGAGATGAATGATAAATGACCTTAACTTTAAACTTCTCTTCTTCCTGGGTATATAAAACCGCTACTTCAGAAAAGAGTTTTCAGAAATATATTTTAAGGAAAAATACATGGGCTTATATTTGCGCCATTTATATATCATATGCTTCGTCAAATATATAATTTTTTATGTTTATATAAAGAAACAAAAATGGAGAAATAAAGGGGTAAAAATTTGTATAAAGAACACCGCCTATCTATTTACCTACTTACCTATCTATCTGTCACCTATTTATTCATACATTTATTTAAATACAGGAATAAGCGAGCTTATTTATTTTTGTAAGACGGAGTGCATAATCATTCTTCAGCAATGAGAAAAGCGGGAAAACCTGTGGAAAAGAATTTTTGCTCCTTCTCCTCCGAACAGAAACAAGGATGTAAATAATTTAAGCGCCCAGCCTACTGTCTGCCCTTTCCCTGTCGAAAGAGAATGGACTCGACCGTCCTAGGGCGGGGAACCTTTCTCCCGCTCGTCCTACCCTCCACTTCTCTCTCTCGGATGATCTTTTGCCGATGCATCCTCTCCCTATTCCGCGGGTGTGATCCAATTCTCTCACTTTCCTTCCCGCTGTCCTTTTTTTTTCTCAGTGGATGAATTCTGGATCTCACCACCACCATCATAATCATGTGTGGTGCGCTATTACTTCACACCCTTCCGTCTTTCTCATTCTTCGCCAGTTAGCTGAAACCGTAGCGGAGTGTTCGTCGTGCCGAGTAGTGCAGCACAGAGTCGCAAATTCCGGCTCTCGGAACGGGAAGGATGATTGACCCTGCCCCCCTGTGTTCCAGATGCCGGACTGGCGCACCATCTCTGCGACGAACCCTCCTTCCGGCATCCCGAAAGGGATGAGTACCACGACTTTCTTCTCCACACCCCCTGTGAAGAAGATTTTCGAACGAACCTTCCCTTAAAGAGAGGAATGGATAAAAATAAACGAAGGTACATCTTCTATTGATTTCGTTCATACTACATGACCATTTAGTTCTCACCAATCTAAGAAACATGAAGCAATTTTTTGACTCATATAGTTAGCAGAATTTTTTTTCATTTTACTGTTACATGTTTTAGAGGAATATAATGAACATATTATTTTGACCCAAATTTCAGAGGGACTAATTTATTCTCCCAGTTCTTCTAGCATATCAAATGGAAACAGCCAACAAGTACTGCTATTTGATAAAATTATTATAATTATTATACATGGATATGTATATACGTGAGGACGTGCGCACGAAATGAGAGAGAGAGAATACACAAATGAGTGAAAAACTGCTTCAAAAAAGCATGCATTTATATATACAGATGCTTGAAAAATTCTGTGACCTCCAAAGATGATGTGAAATTATAGTACTGCGCGTGTATGTGCCATGATATTTTATTAATTTTTGTACACTGCCATCAGCATTGAAGCGATGTATGAGTGCCTCCAAAGTGTCGGCTTTGAAATGAATCGACAGACTGCCCAAAAGCCCATCAGATTGAAGTGAAAGATTCTCATTTCTTATAGCCGCCTCGAGATTGCTTCTCTATGGTGGCGTGGCTGCAACGTGACACACGAATGCTGCCCTGCCCATCCCGGCGAGACGTGCTGCGATCCAGAGCGGTGAGCCGAGTGCTTTCTGCCCAATTGATTCGTGTCAAAGTGGAAAATCCATCGACCAAAACTCATCATGAAACCGAGAGGGATATCATTTGGTTTTTGATGTTGTTCTTGCTTGCCGGAGTGCATGGCAATCGGAAAAAGAGACGTGACTCCAAACTGTCGCTTGCATTTCAGATTCGGTTCTTTGAGATATTAATGAAAAAATGCGCTGAAGTGCGTGACCCTATCCTCACCTGCTGTCTGCAGCAGCTCTTTGACATCAGGTGGACCATTTCTTATCGCCAATCGCTCATATCCGACTGGAGGAGGCGACGATCGCGTGCGCCCCGAGAGTGAAAGGGGGCCCCTTCCTGGTCCCGGTCAAGGAGTCTCCGGTTAGCGGGACCACCGGTGATCTCGCGTCTCGTCGGGCCACCCCAGATCAGTAAGTGGTGTGGGTCGAATCATGATAAAGGCATCCTTGAAGTTGCTGAGAGCACTCACCCTAATCGCTGCAACTGTGGCTTTGGCAGCACAAGCCATTGCCATCTGTTCTAACGCCTGGCTCTACAGCGTCGAATTGATGCCGAACCCCCGTTATAATGGAACTGGAGACAGGGAGTACCTCTCCAAGCATACAGTCTCTGGTCTGTGGAGGTTATGCTACAATGACCGTAAGTGATTTTTTTATCTGTTTTGCCCTGATACAAGACAGAAAGTATTATCCGATTTCAAATATCAATGTTAAACAAACTTTTGTCTGGATTACTGCTCGGGTAATGAAACGTAGAAGTTATTGTTATAATTGTAAATTTGAATGAAGGCATTTTGACTAAATAATAGTATAGATGCATTCATATTCATCAATAGTAACATCGAATATGCTATTTCTTAAACCCTGATTTTTTCTAATTTTCTTCATCGTGAAACGTTTTTGCCTTGTTTCTATATATTAAAGACATATTAAATGAAAAAATTAGGCTCCTAGATAAATTTTATTGAAATATTAATTTTAAAAGTTCTTTATAGCGTTTTAATTTTAATTTAGACTTTTAGCTACTCATTTTGATTAATTTTCTGTCGTTGATCTTAAGAATATTTGAGCCATTCTGGATCGTAACTTTGTATGCAAATACTTGGTCAATGTTCGTGTATATTCCCTATTAAGTCAAAATATTTGGTACTTTGCTGGAAATGAATCAGCTATCGAACTAATTTGTAATTAAAAATTTTGGAGCAAATTTTGATATATAAGATGAAATTTTCTAGATTTAAAATTTTGTAAATACTAAATGCTTATCTTGTAGCTCATGACGCGTAAATGTGTAGAATGAAATGTCTAGAAGTAATAACTGGAAAGAAGTATGTAGCAAAAATCCTTGAAAAAAGCGTTTGCCATAATGTGTATGCATAGCGGACAAAATATTCAAGTATACAGTATATATATATATTTATATTTCAAGATATATGTATCAAAGTTTAATTTTAAAATCTGGCGAAGTTGAAAATGAATGCATCAGTACTGACATTATCAGGTTTACTCTTTTATGTATCTTGCTATATCATAACTAATGGTTATCAAAAGACTCGGTTATAAAGAGTTTGTTATTTGTTCCCTTTTAACAGAATCAGTGAATTCAACATTCAAGCATTTTACAAAGGAAAAGAATGTTTACAATATTTGCGAAGGAATAGTTCCAATCAAAAGATGCATGGTTTATATTTTCATTCATATTTCATTGTTATTCTTTTTTATGAATCAGACCTGCTGACGGATAAAAAGAAAATAAATGCCAGGATAATAACTTAATGTTTTGAAGCTGAATGTGTAATTTGAATTCTTACAGTCTATGTAAATTCTCTATGTAAATTCTTTACATATAAATTGGGTTACCAGACATCCGAGCTTAGCCCGATTAGTCCAGGCTTTGTAATTGCATCCAGGACTGTGTCTAAGATTAAAAAATATCTGAGATTTTTATTTTAGAGTGACTTTACATCTAATTGACTAATTAACTAATTACTTTCGCTGCTAACTGCACTCCCTCCAGTAGAATGGAATTTTTCAGTTATGAACAACATTTGCTATTCAGGTAAAGGCCAATTATGGGTGGCAAGAGTAAAAGACTTTTTAACTTGGGGCGAACGTGAATTATAAATACTCATATAGTTATTTTTATGAGCACATAAAATCCGACAAAGAGTTCCTGAGGGAAATATTATTTAACGAAAAATAAGTAAGCGTGGAACAGGAACAAGGAACCCTGCAATCTGCTTCTTCTCACAGTAGAGATACTGCCAAATCTATGCCGTTTACTTTTCAATAGGTTGAATATTTTGTTGTTAATAGAAGAGGATTTTCTTTTATTCCTTTTTTTCATACTAACTTTTATCAGTCGTACAGTTTATATATAACTGTACGATAAAACTGTAAAACTGTAAAAAAAATAGTTTATTTATACATATATTGTATAAATAAACGTTGTATGTTTTCTAATCATTAAACTATTTTTTTTAAAAAGTGTCTTGAACACAGGTATCCGTACAAAATTTACAAAACTGCAGGAGATGCCATTGGAGACAAATAAATATATAAATAAATTTTTTGTTTAATTTTTGGAAATCGGATGGCATACAGTTGCATTCAAAATGCATATATTTTCGTCAGATATGAGCATTTTTTGCAGGATTTCAACAGGGTCATATGCCTTCTCATTTGTCGCCATGAATACTTACTGTTTTAGATTCTTGTTCCTAAAATATTGTTACCGTATATAGATAGCAAGTTATTTGAAAATAGTTTGAATGTGATCCAAGCTTTTTTTAGATGCTGTTAGAGGAATACAGTTTTTTAAATATAACGTATGTAATAGTTAGTAATAAAGGTAAATCTAAAAATAGCTTCAATAAATGAAGTATTATTGTTTGCGTTACAGAATTGTCAATAATTATTATTTAATACGGAAAAAGCAGCTTTCTGTGTACTATCGAATCAAGAATATTATTATCGGTTGAAAATTTCTTACAACTGTTTAACCCCCAAAACCACTTTTTAATTCTTGTTTATATTCAATAGATAATACAAATACACATCTACCTAATTTCCGAAGCGGAGAAAATTTCAAAATTTATATCACGTTATTTTACTCTTTGACTAAGAAAAGTATTATACGAACGTAATAAACCATAATTTACGAAATTTCATGAACTGCTTTACGACTGTATGTAGCTCATGATCTTGAACCTTACGTATAAGGATATATTACTGAAGACTTTAGGAACAAAATTATTAAAACTTTAGTATGATGTTTCTTGGAATTTCTGGGGAGATTTATATGTAAATTAAACTGAATTAAAGCACTTTTACAGACTTTTTTATGCCCAGGTCTCAGTACAACTACATTTTTAATAATTTAGTATCAAAACACGTATCACGTTTCGTATTAAATTAAATGGAAATATGCAATATTCATTGAGAATATTGAGATAGCGAATAGTATTATAGCAATTTGACTAAGAGTAGAAAGGGCGATGGTTTTTCTTATATCTTGTTTAGTATTGAGTTCTGCTGATTTCCCGTAAATATTTATAACTTTAAATAAATAAGATCTTTTATTTTAAATATTAAACCCATGAAATACATGTAACTTATTAATGAAGTTCATAATTTATGATTTTATAATTATAGTAAAAATTGTAGGGAATTTGTTGAAATCAGAATTGTCTATTTCGTACGTTGAGAAAATACTCCGAAATATTCAATTAAAAATAACTGCAAAATTTCTAAAAAGCTTTCGAGAGACGTATAGAAATATTTAACTATGCAGGTAGATTAGATTTGTAGTTAAAGTTGAAAAATTTATGCAAATAAATTATTAGTGAAATAATTGTTGTTAGTTAAACGAACTATTTTGCCACCATATTCGCACAAGTAATAAAAAAGTTTCTAACCAAACTGTATGAAAAAATACTTTTTACAGCGTATGGAAACGAACATTACATAAACTGTCATGTTATACATTTATTATGGTTTAATTTAGTTATGACACGCGTGTCAGGTATATTAAATTCCACACCATAACAGTGAGTATGACTGGGGATATTTTTATCAAATAGTTCAAAGATTAATATAATTATTTTTCCCATACATTAATTACCTGCTTAGTATGATTAAACCTAGCAAATGGTTTGGCATGAAGTCGTAGAAAATATACTGTATGTATGTAACTGTATATATACTGTATAATGCATATATACATATGTAAACAATAAATATTTTTAAATGCGTAATGCGCTACTCTGCTGGAAATGTTTTAAACTAATATTACAGAGTCAGAAGAATTTCTGCGGAAACCTAACCCAAAACAGTTTGCTGACTGGACGCATTTAATTTTTTTTTTTTACATTTTCCTCTCCTCCCACTTTGAGGTCGTTTAGGGAAAAAAATAGAGACCTACTTGGTTAAAATAAGGTGGTAACGGTTCATTTTTTTTAAAAATCTATTACTGGAAATTGCCTGATTCGGTTGAGCGGATTCGCTGATTATTCGCTGTCTTATTCGCTGACTGGATTCCCTGATCAAAAATCACATGAAACAGATGATTTTAATCTGAATGTTCGACAAGTATAATTTAGACTGTAATTATTCCTCCCGATTTACATTTTTATTTTAGAAATTGGTGTGCACTTTAACAGAAGTTTTATTTAAAAAAATCTGATGGGGACACCACATGACTTCCTTGTCTACAGCCTATTAAATTATACGCATTTTTTGCTGCATTTCATTTAAACATATTTCCTCGAATTTCATTAGAGATATATTTCTCATTGAATAAATTCAGTTGTCACTTCGCGGCAAGGCAAAAATACGCAAAACTTGAAAATATTTTCATTAAAAATTGAAAAATATAGAAAAAAATAAAGCACCAAATATAGTTAAAACAAAATATAATTTTTACAATGAAATATTAGATTTTCGACGCAAATACAAGCGATTCGGTCAACGTGCAAAAGGGCAGATTTTTCAGTGCACAAACCTGAAAGCTTACTTTTAGTCCTACTCGGCAAAAAGACACTGAAGGTGCAGAAACTGATTTAATTCCCTATTTTGCTAAGTTTCAAATGTAAACAAATATGGCCGCTAAGTTAGGATTATCCGCACTTAAACAACATTTAAATTATTAATAATTCTATAACTACTGTATGCAGATTAATTAAAGGCATAAAAACCTTAACCGGGATATAAGAACAACATAATTCAATGATTTTTAAAGCAAAAATGCACAATTTACCAACCTACAAGAATAAAAAAATTAGCTCACCAAGCCGAGTAACGAAGTGGGTATATATATATATATATATACTTTTTGTGCGGGCGTTTGCAACCAAAAACAGAGGTGCACAACTGCATGCTATAGCAGTCCTATATGCAGAACAATGTTATGAGGCTACTGGTTTTTGAGTTATGCGAGATACATTCGTACTTATGTACGTATAGACGTCATGAAAAAAATCTCTTCTGAATCCATTTTAAATCCATTTTGCAATCCGTTTTGCGAAGGAATCCTTTATTCTGTCCTTAAGTACAGATGTCACGCCAAAACATCTTTAAATTGTATTCGATAGCAGTCAAAATGGATATTTTCGTTGAAGTATGATACCCGAAATTTTTCTGATTACAATACTTCCTTTACTTCGGACAAGAAAGAAAAAATTCTTTAAGGAGCATTTGTTTTATAAAAATGGTTGAATGTTTTACGTTAAGTTCTTCAACATTTTTTCCCTCTGCAGTTTGGACTGTGGGGAAAAAATAACTAAAATCTGATAAGATGTCATAATCCAATTATAAACAAATAAACATCCTTTAAAAGGTAATGTCAGCTAATATTTATAGAGATTATTTGGTTAAATTAAATTCTACTTATTGAGAACAAGGTAATGTTTTGTATAATTATTCGAAAGTTGTATTACCGGACTTTCATTGACGTTACATGAGTCTTAAGCTGAATGTCTCTAAACATTTTGGACTGTTACATTCCTTACGTTGAACTGCATTGCTTTACATTACGCTACCGTCAATAAATCATCCACTCGCCGTAATAAAATTTGAGACTAAACGAAACGTAAGACCTTTAATTTATCTCCTGCCCGGTCTCCCGCGAATTCAATTTACAGAATGCCTCCATTCATCAAAACCTAAGGTTTTAATCTTTTCAAATTTAATCAACTTATAATTTAACAACTTGAGCTTTTTAAAAACAGGAATACAAAATTCAGCTAGATTTTATTCGTAATAATTTATTTAAATTATATAAGCTATATTGCATTTAATTTGTATTATACTCAAGCGATCATATTTATGAACATTTACAGTGACACTATAAACATAAAAAGATGTTTCTATGAATCTTACATACCTGGTGCAGAATCGTCCTCTTGTTGTTATCATTATTTTGGTAATTTATAATGATACTTTTCAATTTATTATTTTCATAATTAAATACAGAGTTGCTGATAATACATTTGATTCGTTAATAAAGGTATAAATCATGAAGCAAATTGTATATATTTCTTAAGGAGTACAGAAAGTGGATTGCATGCAATCTTTGATCTGCTGCGATTAATTCGATTAACATTAAATAAATATTCACACGGTAGAATATTCAACCTTTTATTAGATTATTTTTTAAATTTTTAAATTAAGTAATAAGTGATATTGTTGGAAGCTCTAAAAATACCAAACATAATCGTCCATAACACATGTACAGTATAATCTCAGTTCGTTCTCTACTTGATTTTTTGTTATTGAAAGGATTTTTAACTGTTTTTCCTTACAAGGATCAGTTTTCCTCAGAAAGTTTTCCATGAAAGAAGATAGATAGTTAAGATTTCTTTTGCTTTAATATATTACTGAACCACCAAAGAACAAAAATACTCAACCCAATCAGTAACCATTTACTAGACAAGATTATAACATTTGAATATATTAAATAATTTTATGCATGCGTATTTCTCAAAGTGTTTTCTCAAATAAAATCAGCATAAATGCATTAAGACGTACCATAGTAGTTCTTCAGATTTTAAAATCTTTTTAATATTTTGAGCAATACATCTGAGGGTATAAATTCAAAGATAAATTGTGGAAATTACCTAGGATATTAAATCAAAATACGAGAATTTTTGCAGTGCAAATAATTTTGAGAAAAAGAAATCATGTTGTACAGAGAACTATTTTTCGCCTTAATATCTTTCTCGATTGATATCATCCACTACACAGATACATTTCACGGAATAATTTTTCAAATAAAAAAAAATTATTTTTGGGGAGTAAAAAAAAACAAAAAAGCTACTACTTAATCTAGAACCGGGAATTACGGAGGGTGAAAACAACTTACGAATACTGTCTACGAATGTTTGTCTACGAGTTTCGAGCATACCCTTAAATTTTGTGTTGCACAGGAATAACAGACGATAACTCGCAAATCTCGACAGCGAAGAACTAGATTAATTTCGAAGTTACATGCCTAGAAACAGTGAGATCGAAACTTAGAGCAGTATATTGAGATCGTTGCCGTCGGACTATGTCTTGGTCCTACTCAAACTCTAGATACATAATAATAATACACAAGTACCAAAAATAAACCAAATTAAGGCACTTTGAAAAAAAAATAGCTTACATAAAAGCATTAAATATTTTCTTCACTTCAAAATGAAAAAAAGTAATTATATATTTAAACAGTTTAAAACTAAACTAAAAAAATTAAAAAAAATAATCTAAAAGATTTTAGATTTTTATGGTCGCCGAAAAGAGTTTGTTAAGGTTTTTTATCATCTCGCTGAGCCTGCAGTTCACTAGTCTGCTGGAGCACTCACTCCTGGTGACCCATTTCTTTCTTTGTAACTTTATTATTAAGCATCATTTTCTTCACACTTAACGTCACATACAATTCAATACCATAATTACAAAAAATTCAACAGCAGCATCAAAACATATGTTTAGAATTTGCGATGAAGTGTCAAATGTTGTCGTATATTTTCCCTTTTTTCCAGTCTTTTCTCAGTTCATCATATCAATGTTCAGTTTTCATAGTAAGATGACTTGCAAAAATTTTTTTGCCTTTTTATTATTAACATTTTGTGTGCTAAATATATTAATTAAATATCATACCTTCGCACTTACGCCACATGAAATTCAGTTGAACAGCAAAATCACAAAATATTGAAATACAGCGTATCTTTCGAATTTCCGATAGAGAGTCTCTCGCGCTAGAGATAAAAATGCTTTATTCCATATAGTGTTGCCACTGCTCGCTTTCAAATCTTTTTTTATGCAAAATTCATTCAGGTCCTACAAAATATGAAATACAAAATTCGAAATCCAAAATTCAGGCTTCGAGGTACAAATTTTCGGGTGGAGGCTACGTTATTCAAAATCTGATGTCCCTAGGTACCATTATTCATTTGCAGTGCGAGGTACATACATGCGTACATGCATGTTCTTCATTATTTAATTTCTATAAAAATAATAAAGGGCGACAGTATTTGGTGGAAACAATTTGAAAAGCCATACAGCTGTTTTTTAGTGGACGATATAAAATCCCGTTTCAAGACTAAAAGTCTATTCGGGCTGACGCCTTTTTGAGGCTAACAGTGAGATATGAATCTACATCCATGGTATCACTGATAAAGAATTTGCTAATATGCGTGATACTGTAAAAAGTATTTTTTCATATTAATAATATTTATGTATGCATGCTACAGAAGCAAAATATGCTATAAATGGTTTTTTATAATGTGAATTTACGCGATTTTATCGAACTATAACAATTTATATTTGTTCCTGCATTGTATTTATTGCTACAATGCACATTTGTCTAAAAGGAAATGAGATTCCATAATGGGAAACAATGCAACACAACCGTGATACGTACAAGATGATATTGTGACAATGTTATAGAAAGTAATCGATTTGTGTGAGATTTTGAAAATGACAACGGTTACAATTCAATCCAAAGAGGAAACTATTCTTTGTTTACGAAAAATGAAAGAAAAAAAAACAGTTCCTTGTTTAGTATTATTGACATCAATATTTTGGAATTGTTTTCCCTTACACAAGTCATCCAGGATTGCCAGTAACGCAGCATGTTTTCTGACGGCAAATTGATAACAGAATATTATTGACTCGGATTGTATGTTAAAAATATATATTATCCTTAAAAAGATACGGTAAAACGTTTGTATTGAAATACTGTAACAGTAATAGAAAGTGATCAAGGTATAACCTAAATCCTACAAAGATAAGTAATATATTTCAAGTTGCGAGATGAATCAAATCTCGCAACTTGAAGAACTGCGAAACTAAAATGAAATTTATGATGATTAGAATCATTCATATTATAGAAAAGTAATAGAGCGCTATCTGTCTGACAAAAAAGATGCTTTCACAGAAGACGTATTTAAGGAAAAATGGTTCGTGTTCATATTGTACATTCGAAAAAAAAAGGGGGGCAGTTCTATATCTCCCGTTCCACTGGGCCGATTGACGAAATTCAAATTGCGTTTTTCATGTCTCGAAATTTAAGGAGAAGTTCGCAAATTCATCTTGGCATATTTTTTTAAGTTTGCACCAAGAATAAACAAACTTCTTAATATATTCACTTAACGAACTTCTTAATATATGGGAACCCATTTTCCTTTCCCTTCCATTGTGCAGGACCGAAGAAAAAGTCACATCGTTCCTAGCTTTTTCATTGTGCATGAGCGGAAGAAAACGTCACATCGCTCCTCCTTTCAAATAATTTTAACAAAGTTCTAAACCACATTTGATGTTATTATCCCTTTAGTAAATATGCCAAATTTCAAAACGCGCCAATATATAAATTCACGTATATCTTCGGAAATTTTGAATAAAAAATTGTAATTTTTTGCAGGTATGCTTAGAAATACACCTACTTTAAGATGATGATAAATATTTTATAGATTATAATTCAAAATGTTTTCGAAAAATTTATAAAATTTATTTGAAAATACAAATTTAAAAAATAAATCATAAAAAATGGTCGAATTTTATTTCGAATGAATATAAATTTCGAAATGTGAAAGGTAAAATCAAATAAGTTTAATAAAAAAATATATTAATAAATATATACCAAATTGAATTAACATTGAGGAGCTAAAATTTTGAGAGCTAATCTTTTAAAAACTACTCGTGCGGTTTTTACAAAACTGGCAGTTTAGCGTAATTTGAGTGGTAGAATCTATGGAAACAAATTGGCATGCCATTTCAGAAAAAGTGCGATTTTGTGTTAAAATTCCTATAGTAGAACAATGCTATATATAAATCTAATACATATCCTAAGTCGCGCTTTCCAGACATGAAAGACGTAAGTTGAATTTCGTTAATCGGTTCAGTAGAACGGGAGATATAAAACTATCCCGCCCCCCTTTTTTTTTTCGCGCGCAGTGTACATAGGGAAATCATGAGAATTTCCATTGGGTACTGAAGTCGGACCGAGGTACCAGTGTTCAGCGGCTTTATTGCTTTTGCCGCTGGTGGGCTGGAAGCTAGAGTAAAGTATCTAAGAGCGCATAAAATTTGTCGAATGTCGTTCAGACATATTATTAATACATTAAAAAAATGCTGGAATATTTATTTACGGAAAATGAAATCCATAAACTTTCTGAATCATTATGCACAATTTTTGAGGTAAATCCGAAGAGATTTTTAGAACTGACCAATTTCTAGAAAATCAGTTAAGTATGATCTGTTAAAAATTGTGAATTTTAGAATGTCCAACATTAATGCTAAGGAAAAGTTAGCGTTTTGCATTTTCATGAACAACTGTCTTCCACTTCCGAAAACAGATGGAAATTGTCAATAGGTTTTAGTTTGCAAATACATCATTATTTGAATTATACTGCCATTAAGAAACCGAAATTTATTCTTCCATTAAGAAATCGATGTTACCTTAAAGGATGTGAGATAATATCTGAGATTTTATATTTAGTATTATGTTTGAACAGTTTTTCATATTTATAAAACAGTCGCTTCATATTTCAGGGCTGGTGATACAGCTAAGAAACTAAATTCATTGACATCGTACACTTTAATGATTAAATTTTGAATGAATAATATGCTACTTTCGTGTCGTAAATATTTAAATTCATCGAAATAATGTCATTGGCAACTACTGAAGAGAATGATTGTATTTTTATGAAATATATTGAACTACTGAATGATACTTATGAACTACCATTTAAAAAATTCCAAAATAGCTCAAAAAGAAAGCCATCTTTCGAAAAGTCTTTCGGAACTTTCTTGGCCATTGGATTGCAACCATGTTATAACCATGCTATTTATCAATCATACGGCAACCGTTGCTATTGCGCGAGATGTAAAGATAACTACATACAACCTAGCGGATAGTTAGGCTTCAAAGTGAGGCCGTTTGACGTGACGTCTTTCAGATTATTTCCGTTAAACTGTGAAATTTAAAAGCAATAAGCTTTTTCTTAGAAATTAAAGTTTTTTTAAATTCGTTTTTGTGTAGTTTTATAAAATAAATAATAAATAATAAATAAACCCCCATCCATAAATGGGAGCTATTTTGAAAAAAAAATTGTTAGAACATAACAATTTTCAGCCAAGCGTTATTATGTAGTGTCACTCAACTTTTGAAATTCTGATCATTATAGTCGAAATAAATGGGTATAAAAATTGAATATCCGCTCCATCTTCAAAAGGCTTTATTATCATTCGTTAAAGCAATAGTAAATCAATTAAAATTATTCTTCAACTGCAAATTTTCTGTATTCTTAAGAAATGAGAAAGTTAGAAATGGATCATGCCTTTCATCTGAAATGGCAGCGCTCTAGCCGGAATCTGAACGATGAGAATTCGAAAAACCTGGAATCCGAGCAAAACCTTTGAGCACATTTCTCCCGTAATCCGAACGCTACTTTCTGAATATCAGCACGTTATTTTGTGTTTGTCACTGCATTATCCCAGCGCTTGGACACTCTCACGCGCCTTGTCACGAAAGCTACAATAACTGCGAAAGTAACGCAAGGTGTTTTCACTATAGCGTCTTGCGTGATTTTTGCGGTTAATTTAAGATTTTTGCATCTTTTTATGATATGTTCTTTTGTATGATAACAATTATGTGTGTTTATCATGGCCCCTGCAATGAGTAGTGAAAAAAATTAAGAATCAGGAAAAAGCTGCTATAGCTACTATTGAAGTAAAGATCTTATTGGGAAGCTGTAAGCTGTAGACGTGTGACTGATCTCGCTATTATGTTTCCGATGTCTAAATCGACTGTTTGTATGATTTTGAAAAACAAAGAAGCCATTAAAACAGTTGATATGGCGAAAAGGTTATGCCATCGACTTGGATTAATAAAAAACGCCTGTGATGAGATTTCTGAGATGATAAGTTGTGAGAAAACAAGGTCGTTCACAACGATTTAGTAAAAGACATGCCTGATACTAATGCTCAAAAGGAGGAGTTTAAAATCAATAGAGAGATCGAGAACTTTAAGGGCAGGACTAAGATTTACGGTGTGATTATGTAAGGAAATATTATAAGGTATTTCTCCGGCCTTCGTGGTGTATTGGTCAGCACACTCGACGCGTATTCGAGAGGTCCGTGGTTCGAGTCCCGGCGAGGGCATTGCCCATTTTTCACATCTCCTTCTTCGAAATAACCTAATGACTCTACAAGATTACAGATTCTAATTCAGAAACATTCGGAAAATTTATAACAGTTTTTGAAATTTTGAGTTTGAGTCTGTGAAACGTGAGAAGTTACGTTTTAAACAATCAAACATTCAGTTGTGACGAATTTTATTACTATTATTGGAAAAATATGACCCATGCGAAAGTACATCTCAAAGGAAGAAATATAAATATATGCCAGGCTCTAAAACTAAGAATTACTGCACTATCCTTTTCCTGTGGAGTAATGCTAGTAGGGACTGGAAGATCAAATCTCTCCTTGTGTACCACTATGATAATCCATGAATCACTAACAGGAATAACACCATTAGGGAAAAAATTACACTTTAGAATTCGAACGGAAAATCATGGGTTACCAGGGGGTTCTGTACTGAATGGATGCACAAGAAGTTTGTTTTTTCAGTAAAAGCTTATATGAAGAAAAACAAATGTCTCAATGCAAGTTGCCCTTGTCTTGGATGATGCTTCTGTTCATCCTCCTGGCTTAGAATGTGATTTGGTGAGTGAATATAGTTTTTATCTATATTCATCCACCAAATCACTTTCTAAGCCAGGAAGACCTGCAGGTTATCACGGACTTCAAAACATTATACACTAAGGCTATGCTCAAGAGATGCTTTGAAGTTACAAACAAGTAAAACGCAGCTGAGCCTCTGTAAGATTTCTGGAAGAATCACTAAAATATTCTCCATTATATAAAATTACCGAGAATGAATGGCAGAAAGTGTCGTCGAAGACATTGTACTCTGCCTAAAAACTTTCTGGTCTGGAAGCATTTCTGCAAAGGGCTATAAGAAACAATTTGTGGTTTTCACATTATAGCTACCTTACCCCTACTGAAATTAAGGATCATTTCAGTATGTGGTTCAAAATCCAGACAGTTGTTGAGAAGTTGCGATCTAATAAAGTCTCTTTTTAGCAAGTGTGTTAGTTTGTTCACTGATAACATCACTAAACATTTTAGAAATTTCGCCAATATCAGACCACTTTTTAATGTCGGTTCTCCAAATCACACCCCAACCGGTGATCTCAAACCCTTTATAAACGGTATCTTAACCTAAGGCATAAAAAGCTGAAGAATCCATGCTCTAGGAACGCAGATACTTGATGTTATCATGGAACATGACTCGCTTTCCAAACAATAATCTGATCTTTTATTCCTTCAGTATGCATGTACTACATGCGCTCTCATGATTCCTTTTTAAGGTACATACAGGTTTTTATATTTTTATTTTATTAATATACATAGTTATTCAAATATCATTGTTAATTCTCAATACATTGTCTTAAAATCTAGCATATATGTGGTTAAAATAATTTTAGAAATTCGATGTCGTTGAACGTGATATTAGATTAATTCAGTTACTATTGTTTTAAAGGGTAAATGTTATCTTGGGATTAGGACTATCTGAAACCCCAGCGAGGTTTTACAACGGATTAAATTTGGATTTCAAGGAATTACTGTATTCTTAAGAAATGAAAATAAATAAATAAATAAAATATATGCAAGAATTGATTATTCCTTACCCGTAAATGACAGCTTTCTGACACATATTGTTGCTGTATTGACTAGATTCAATTAAAAGCATTAAAAAGCTATTTGATTATTTGCCAGTGTTACAAATTCTTCGAATACTAGTTTTGTATAATTAATAAATTTTGGAATAGCGCTTTTGTTATTTATCACAAGTAGTTACATTCTAAAACGTAATCACTTAAAGTGCGCTGTTCAGATTTTGCATAAAAATATTTTTAAATTCCTATGATATATTTAAAATTAAAATACTATCGATATTTCCCTGAAATTTTGATTCCACTTTAATTTGTTGCTGAAAATTAAAGATCAAAGTCACGATATATCGAGTGTTCTTAAAAACTTTCAATGAAAGGGGGGTAATAATGCCCATCAAGACGCACGATATTTACAATTAAATGCAAGGCCGCAAGTAATCAACGTGTCAGAAACACATATAGTTAATGTCTAAGTTGAAGTTTCAACAAAAAAATAAAAAAAAGAGTGCGAATTGTTTTAAGAATGGCAAACAGAGCCTTTCCGAAGGTGTTTCAAACGATGTTGAACGAAACTGAAGATGCGATACTTTTACACGGAAATGTTCGCTTCTCCTAGCTTGTTGCAAGCTACTTCTTTTCAGTGCCAATTTTCACTCGATAAATGCTTGACAATAATATTCTGGATATGAACTGCTCCAGGAGGACAGAAATAACATCAGAATTGATGACTTTATAAGGTATTCCTTCCACCTTCTTCGTATGCATTGGTGGTGTAGTGGTCAGCACACTCGGCGCGTATTCAAGAGGTCCATGGTTCGATTCCCGGCGAGAGCATTGCTCATTTTTCATGACTACTGCTTCAAAAACACCTGATGTCTCTGCAGAGGCACCCGAACTACAAAGGTGGTGAATGATGATTCTCCACCACTAGGATTTGGCGATTGGGTCCCCTAATCCCCAATCGCCCTTTAAAAGGGGGAGTTATTTCTTCCGCCTTGTTCTCAGGCCTTCGTGGTGTAGTGGTCAGCATTTTGGCACATATTCGAGAGGTCAGTGGTTCGAGTCCCGGCGAAGGCATTGCTCATTTTTCATCTCCGCTGCTTCAAAAAAATAACCTAATGTCTCTACAACTTAACCCCTGTTTCGAAGTTGCGTTTGTTTCATCTTTTGAGTGAAAGGCAGCAAATGCTGTTAGTTTTGTCGTACTATTATTACTTATATTTTATTGAAACACTTATATGCTCCTTTAGTGTATTTGGAACAAATATGTAGGTCGTGACTACTTCGCTGATATTTTTTACAGAAATAGTTAGAATATTTTTAGTTGAAGTTTGAAAAAAATATATTGTGAAACTGAGAAGGGATTGATTGGGATTTGTATTTACGTGAACTTGAGACAGCAACAGAACATCATGGTGATATCAGCCTACTGAGAAACTGTACTAAGTACTAAACGAATCATTAAGAATCTACTTTCTCTGGTTATCTATAATAACAAAGGACAAAGTTGTATGTGTATAAATATCGCAAAGCACAAAGACTGATAAACCGAGAGCTACGAAATTTAATATGCTTACTGAGAAGATTATGAAAATGTACATCTAGAAGAGATTTTAAATTCATTTGATTTTTAATTTAATGCTAAAATAACAATTTATGAAATTTTGCAAATATCTTTGCTCAAGGAATTAATAATCTCATAATTTTGCAATTTACACCAATGGAAAAGCAAGGAAAAAAGTCTTTCAAATTAAAATTATCCCAATTCTCTGACATTATTTCCCGATTTTTCAAAAATGTTTCGATTTTTCTCTATCCTTGCAGTTCCGTTGGTTTAAATTTCAAGTGAAAAAAGTATCTGTGTTATAAAATTTTGGAATTTAATACATTACAAGAAAAAAACGTTTTCTTATTTCTTAAAATAATAGTCATAAGAACGTTAATTAAGTGAATTTTTGCTTTTCTCCCAAAATATGCAAATTCTGATTTTAACAGAAGAGAAAATCTTATATTCGCCTTAAAAATTATTAAATATGAAACAGAGCGTGCATTTCATCTGCCATGCAAAGAACGGGTATATTATTAGATTTTTAATAAAGAATTAACCAAGAAGGTGTTTTAAAACTGAAGGAGAAAGCAATAGCCAAGTAAAATACGTCAACACATGAAACGCAATGAAAGTACATCTTTATAGTTGATAAATATCTCTTTACTAAGTCTGAAATAAAAGTTTGTGAAAGTAGGAAAAAATTATAAAATTATGCATATAAATAAATTAGCGCTATTACGACACAATAAGGATTCTAGATTAGTTTAAAAATTAGAATTTAAAATTTTAAACTAATATTCATGTACATTATATTTGAATTCTTTTTATTAAGAGGTAATAAAAAACTAAAGCATTCAAAATGCATAATATTCTAAAAGAAAGATGAGAAATGCATGTAAATATAAGTAAAAGTTAATCAATGATTTTATATTACGTAGTTTAAATGATCATTTCAAAGTCATTGGTATTTGAAATCGTTAATCAGTGCTGAAAATAAGAGGTAGTATAAATTTAGAAATGAAAAATGTGTTTGCTGATTTTTCGTACCTTTCGGCGGTAAATATGGGTTAGAAACTGTCTTTTTTTTGCGCATTTTCGTGTATACACGGGACAGTTGTGAACCTTCGAATGCGCGAACTGCACACGTGCTTGAGTATAAATGAATTCACGCTCTTTTTATTTAATTATTATTTTGTTGACTGTTTTTTTTTAATTTACCGGCTGTAAAAATGTAAATAGCGGCCATATAGAATACCATTTCTTCTTATTTCATGTTTTGCTTTTTTCTAAACTGCTTCTTTTCATTCAATGTTTTGCTGTTTTCTAAACTGCTTCTTTTTATTATTATTTATGAAGATAATAGTAGTGATGAGTCGCAAAAGTAGCCAAACAAAAGTTTTACACCAATTTACAAAGTTGCCAATGAGTTTAACGACATTTCATGTGCTTACAGATAATCGTATACGACCCTAAAACAAAGAGATATTAGAGAGATATATGAAGAGTTACTATCACCCGTTTTTTAACTGAAAATTGTAATTACGTGCCGTACCAATCCTGCCCGCCCTGATCCAGCAGATCAGAGCCCATGATTTTGGTAATGACAATCATATAAACTTAATCATTAGATCCACCAGCCGGCTGGAGCGGTAAATGACACTGAACGACGGTAGTTTAGTCCGGGATTCAATTCCAGGTGAACGAGTTGGTTGCATGGGCGTTTCCGTGGTTTTCCCCATGTGTAACGTGGAAACGAACCAGCTTCTTTCAAAAAGACCTTCTTGGGGTATCCCTTCCTTTCCATATAATGCCTAATGGCGGAGCAAGAAATAAATGGGGGAGAACTTCGTCATTACTAAATTCGCAAATGCAATTTTAATTTCGAAGACCATAAATACTATATTACACAATACTTTCAAATGGTTGCAGAAATTAAATAACATGCTTTGTAAAAATACAATAAAATGACCAAAAGTTTCTAATATTAAATTCAAAGATAAAATCTACAAACCATGGAGAATTGGTCAAAAGAAAAGATATAGTAGGTCTATTGTGAGGGTTCTAGTTATATCTGGAACCTCAAAAACGAATTATGGAAACGTGGACTGTTCGAAATGCAGAAACCAATTTTATGTGAATTCAATTACTTTACCTCAACTATTGAGCAAATAATATTAAGGTATCGAAGTACTAGAATTGAATTTAATTTTACTGGCGGCAGATTGCAGTGATTGTATACTTTTTACCTTCTGCCAACCTATATATATAGGTAGGGGAGACAATGTTTCCGGTCCAAACACTCGATAGTGAGTTTTCAGTGATTAAGAACGAATTAGGGTCCCCACAATTCAATTTCAATTATTTCTACGATGATATCTGTCTGTATGTATGTCTGTGTGGTGATTTTTTTCGTCCACGAAAATTCTTACGCGAAACTTCCGAAAATTTCTAGATTTCTCAAAAGGGTAAAATTTGACAACCAAAAGTGGTACTTTATTCGAAGCCCATAACAGTTCTTAATAGACATTGGAAGTGACGTAAAGCATATAACAGTTTTTGATGAAAAACTATATCAAAATTTAATCTAAAACTTTTAGTAGAATTTTATATCAATAGGAAAAACATATTAGATTTTGACTAAAACTGGAAGTGATACTTGAAGCACTGAACAGACTTTCGTAGAATGATATATCAGGAAGCAAATCCAAAACATCTCATATTTGGTATTTAACATATGTATTTGATGGAGAACAACATGTTACATACCAAGCATTAAATGCATTCTTGCAACTATGCTAAATGCAACAAGAATAAGATCATTATGAAGAGGAGCTCTCGTTATGAAGCAATTAAATATATTAGCCTCATTCCTCAATTTTGTGTGGTTCACTTCTGCGTTGAATCACTTTTCAAATGAAGGGATGCCGCCCCCAGATGTTATCGCTATGTTTTATTTTTAAATAAATAATGTAACAAATATAAATAACATAAGGAATGTAAAAATAATGTATGTAAACAAAATACTCTATTGTGAATTCTAAAGCTATGCTGAATTTAAAATTTTGTGATTTTGCTGTTGAATTTTATGTGGCGTAAGTGCAAAAATGTGACGTTTAATAGATGAAGTTACGATGACAGTTAAAAAGGTTGGTCTTCTTATTATGAAAACTGAGAAAAGACTGAGAAAGAAATGAATGGCAACTCTTAATACTGTATGGGGAATTCCAAAGTTATGCTGCTTTTAAAAGTTTTCTGATTGTTAAGACATTGATTTGTGAATCCGAAACATTATATGATCCGAATATACTACGATCGATGCGATATTTTCAAATCAAAGCATGCGAATAGATGTGTACATGAACACATATTTAGTGTATGGGAGAGTAGAATAATAAAAAAATAGGTAGTGTTTATAAGAAATTTTGAGCCCTAAAATGGATTAGATTTGATTTGCAAACGATCAGCCGGAAGTAATTAAAGCTCGTTGCTATTTCTCCAATTTTATGTCTTAACATGGAAATGGTAGGGAGTCACGTGGTGGGCGATGTGTTTGAGTTATGTGATTTAAAAACTGATGAAATAATAAAATGAACCAAAATCATTTATAAAGAGTACCAGTTGGAAAGCTGAACTGATAAATAGATGAATGCATAAATCAAAAGTGCAAATGACTACGTGAATATAATTACGACTATATGACTATATGAATTAAAAATGAAAGGCTTAAAATTCTCACTGCAGTGGAAAAAGAAAAAATGAACGATAATAAACAAAACAGTGAATAAAAAGTAAACAAAAGAGTGAATAAATGAGATAACTGGTAAAAAGCATTTAAAAAACTCTTGAATGACCAAAAGGAGGTCAAACATATAAATATTTTCAATACTGTAATAATGGCAGTATATTTCAAATGCATATTAAAGTAAAGTATGCAACTAGTAGTTCCTTTAACAAATACTAATATTTTTTATATTCTTTTATTTAAATTAAGTTTTGTACTTGACTTTAAGTTATCTCGCCACAAGTTGTCCCTTATTTAGTTTTAAACAAAGGGTCTTTTGCACCCCTTCTCAAGTTTCAGTTGTTACTTTAGCAATTATTTGCTTAACGTCTAACAAGAGTGTGGTCAGTACTGAATAATTAAAAAACACACCAAACGTTAAAGCTATATATTTCTTTGAAAATTTCTCTTATTTTACTTAGTATGATACACTTTGTATCAGAATTTCCGGCATTTCGTTGCATGTTTTCAGCAACATACACGTTTTTTCATTATGAATTTAACTGAACTCAAATTTTATGATGCACACAAAATGTTCAAATAATCAAAGCTTGAGTTATATGAAAAATTAAAAACTTTTTATGTACCCAAATTTAGTTAAGTTGCCTATCTAAAATGACGTACAGTACAGAATGCTTAATAACATTTAAATATATGCAATTTGAACATAAAAAAGTATTAAGGACAACGTTGTTGGTCAAAATACGTGATTAGTAACAAAGTAATTTTAACTTACACAGTCATTTATTATACGAAGTAACCCGTCATGGCTACCTATCTTTCAAAATGTCCACCTTATTTTCTAACCAAATCGATCAGTTTATTTAATTGATGAAACATTTTGAATTTGATTCAAAGATGAATTCATTTGATGAATTCATCTTTGAGATTTTAGCATGGCTCTCTTGATATCTCCATAAGCATTAATATCAGTTTCCCTTTAAACCCATTCTCTTGCTAGTCTGCTTCCGCATTCTTGACATACACGCTCGTTGAAAGGACGAGTTAAGTACTCTTTTCGTGTCCATTTTTGCTTTCATTTGTTCTATGGTTCTTATGTTCTTATACGGTTACTATGTGTCATATGAAAATTATTCCAATTTTTTTTATCAACGAAGGTATACAAAGAATACTTAAACCAGAGGTAAATGGTTAAAAAGGTTTCGACAGTTTTAGAGGCAATCACTTTATGTATCAGGTATTGACTACCAACGACCATTTAACTTGAAAAAACCAGATTTTTCACAGTTATAATTGGCTTAACCAAGAGTAGGCAGGCCGGGTAGTTTGTTTGTTTACGCTTCTTACGGACAAACGGAAAACATTCTGTTTCCTCAAGCTTTGCGATAAAATGTGCAAAATAAAAGTTTGTTTACTACCTAAATAACGTATGCAATTTTATTCGAGCTTTGTAAAATTTTACACAATTCATAATGAACCAAAATAAGTGGGGAATTACTGTATACCTGAGATTTTGAAAAAAAATATTCGCATCTGCCTTAATGAAGCCTTTTCATTCTGCGTAAAGACGTAGGATTCTTTAGTTAATCTTCAAATAAATCAAAGATCTTATTTGCATAAAAGAAGTGACTATTTGCGAGAGACTACATAAATGCTTAGTAAAGAAAAAACAAACGATTATTTTAGCGTGTTGCGACTTAAAAAGTGAGAAAGCTAACGCACACACATCTCTCGCCTCAAAAATCAAAAAATAAACTTCTAGGGCATATAGTCTCATATAAATCTTAAACTAAAATTACTTGCAGAAATAACAAAATCAGCGCAGACAAAATTAAAGAATATGAATCGTACTTTTCACAAATGACTTTGGTTAAATTTTTTTAAACGAATAGCTGTTTTGTCCTGCATGAACACATTACAGTATAACAATATAAAGACAAAACAATTAGTTACAAAGTAATCAAGGTAATATGCAAAAGTATTTAAGCAAAACAATTGAGTTGTCTACCATAACTCAATAATTCTCGTATTTAAAGAGTGAAATTTACTTGTATAATTTAACTAGAAGAAACTAAATTCACTGACCAAGTTTCTGAAGCAAGGCTATCTTTTAATTGCATGTGAACAAAACTTATATATAGAATTAAAGTAACTTCACTTTTCTGGAAAATAATTAGGCATAAATCTCTTTAAGTAATATAGCATAGAAAATAATCTTCTAAGTTTATGAGTCGGGATTAAATGTTCATAAAATCAAATTTTTTGCTTATCATTTGTTGGGTAAGCTCAACCAATTTTCTTTACATCCAGAAAATATTGAAATTAAATTATTTCCTTGTACGAAGAAAAAGGAAGTTTTGTAATCGCGAAAAATTTCGGGTACCATATTTCAACGAAAATATCTATTTTGACCGCTATCGAATGCAATTTAAGAATGTTTTTGAGTGACATCCATACGTAAGGACAGAATAAAGGATTCCTTCCACCCCCAAGAAAATTATAAAACTGATTTAAAATAGATTCTGGAGAGATTTTTTCGTGGCGGCTGTGCGTAGGTACCTACGTATGTACGCACGTATCTCGCATAACTCAAAAACGAGTATCCTCAGAACATTGAAATTTTGTGTATAGGGCTGCTATAACATGTAGATGTGCACCTCACATTTTGGTTGCAATCTGCTGCACCAAAATTATATACATTTTTATATGTATATATCTACTCTGTTACACGGCTCAGTGAGCTCAGTTTTTTTATCCTTAAAAGTATATAAATTGTGCATTTTTTTTCTTTAAAAATGATTGAATTATGTTGTTCTTATCTTTCGGTTAAGATTTTTATGTCCTTAGTTAACATGCATACAATAATTGTGGAATTATGAACAAATTAAAAGTTTTTTAAGTGCGGCTAAGTCTAATTTTTGATTATGATAGCAGCCATATTTGTTTACATTTGAAGCTTAGGAGAATAGTGGATTTGTTGCAAATCAAGAGAAACTAAGCTTCGCAACAACAAAGTAACGTCTTCTTTTAGTATTGCGAATTATGCTTGATTCATTCTGGAATTATCATTTATGTTATTAGCTTGGTTTTTGCGTACAAAATGTAATTTTAATTGTAAAAATGGTTCTTTTAATTCCTTTAACTGTACTTGGTGTTTTATGTTTTTCTATATCTTTCAATTTTTAATGAAAATATTTTGAATTTTTATGTATGACTATTTGAATTTTTTGAATATTTATGTAGTAGTAGCACATGCGCATTAGGTAAGCGGCGCTGAATCGTCTCTGAAAAACTGCTTCTTTTTTATTTGTTTAATTTCTTTTATACAACGTTTTAGATTTATTATAATATTTGAATAGAACTTGTGTAATTCTTAAGATGCTATAATTTTTGCTCATTCTTGAGTTATAAAGTGAATGAGATGTAACGCTGTTAAGTGAATTTAGCGCCAAAGTGTGGCTATGGTAAATAAATATAGTGAAATTTAAAGAGTGCTTTTATTATGTTGTGGCTTATGCGCTATCGACGAAGTAGATATAATTCAAAATTCGTTAACTGTTAATTCAATTTGTTTAAATGAAATGCAGGAAAATCGCGTGTAATTTAATATTCCGTACAAGGAAGTCATGTGGTGTGCACATCAGATTTTTAATTTTAGTATGAAGACGTTTTATTAATTGGACAAAAATAATTATTTCATTTCAGGATACTTTATTTTCATATATATTTTCCTTTTAACAAATCGTATGCAGTTTTCAATCTCATTTTTTGTGTGGTGAATAAACTGCCAAAATGTGTTTACAGTAGTAATGCTCGAGATTCTTTGTTAAAACTCGATATTGTTTGTTGCACTTTGTTAAAACTCTGCATAAGCGTAGATAATCTTCGAAGATAAAAATCGAACGAAGTAAGAATTATAATACCTCGAAGAAAGTAAATGTAATTTTTCTGATTCTCTGAAAATCGGGGTTATGATCTTCATGTAAAATTTTAATTCTTACTGATAAGAATTTACTCCATCTTTTCTACGAGAATATTTTCATAATTAGGTTTAATATTTTAAAGCTGCATTTTACATGAAAGATTAGCGAAATGTATAGTTCTGTATTTAATTTCTATTAATGTTCGAGAGGAAAATCAGTATTAAATATGAAGTAGAAAATGACACTAGAACACATTTTTTAGTATGTTAACTTGTCTTTCAATATTAAAGTAATATTTTCTATATTCTTCGTAAAAGCATGACTACAACATGCTTTGTCTGTTTATGAAATTTAAAGATTTAATGTCTGCAAAAAGTAGGATAATTTTATTTTTAACATTATAAGCCTGTATTTTTATTTCCGTGTACGAAGTAAAAAGGAAGTATAGTAATCACGAAAAATTTCGGGTATCATATTTCAACGAAAATATCCATTTTGACCGCTATAGAATGTAATTTAAAAATGCTTCTGCTTGATATCTGAACATAAGGACAGAATAAAGAACTCTTTTTTCCCCAAAAAATATTATGAAACTAATTTAAAATAGATTCCGAAGAGATTTTTTTCGTGGCGTCTGTGCGTACGTTAGTACGAATGTATGTATGTATCTCGCATAACTAAAAATGAGTAGCCTCAGAACGTTGAAATTTCGTATATAGGACTGCTATAACAAGTAGATGTGCACCTCCTATTTTGGTTGCAATCGGCCGCACCAAAAGTATATAAATATGTCTGTATATATATATTCACTCTGTTACTCGGCTCTTTGTAAATTGTGCATTTTTTTTGCTTTAAAAATGATTGAATTATATTGTTCTTATCTCTCGGTTAAGGTTTTTATACCTTCAGTTAATCTGCATTCAAGATTTGTAGAATTATCAGCAATTTAAAAGTTGTTTAAGTGAGGCTAAGCCTAATCATTTTTCCCATGGGAGCCATGTTTGTTTACATTTGAAACTTAGCAGTATAATGTATTTGTTGCCATTCTAGAGAAACTAAGCTTCGCAACAAAAAAGATAACACCTTCTTTTATTATTTCGAATTTAATCATGCTTACTCCATTCTGGAATTTATTCGAGGAAATAAGTGTTTAAGATTTACTTCGTAATTTTTAATATAGATATTTTGAGTTTTTACGCACTTTTGCCCTGTCGCGAAGTGTGAACTGAATTAATTGAATGAGAAATACTGAATCGTCTGTAAAAAACTGTTTCTTTCTTTTTTAATTTCTTTGACACATCGTTTTAGATTTATTTAGTATTTGAATAGGACATGTGGCAACGATTACATAATTCTCCACATGGTATGCATAATTTTTGTGCATTCTGAGTTATAAAAGGGATGAGATGTAACGCTGTTAAGTGAAGCTAGCGCTAGAGTGTCGCAATGGTAAAGAAATGTAGTAAATTTTAAAGAATGCATTTATTCTATTATGGTTTATGCGTTATCCGTAAAGTAGACTTAATTCAATCCAATAAATGAAATGCACAATGCGTATTATTAATATTCCGTACAAGGAAGTCATGTGGTGCACACTTCAGATTTTTTTGATCTTGCAGTGAAGGCCTCATGTTACTTAAATTTACTAACATGTTTCTAAGATAAGTTGTTTTTTGGCCGCTAAGCATTTTATTTCTAAATGATGTGAAAAGTAAAAAAATGATATACCGTTCTAATATTAAGGGAAACCTTAGAAACGTTCTTTCGGAAATAATCTGCAGAATGGGACCTTAAATTCTTTTTGACTTCAGCATGTATTAGCAAATTTACCTGTCCTCAAAATAGCTGGATACTGGCTACCTAAGCATTTGCTGAATGGCTAAATGACCGAGCCCTCACTCTTTTAGCTACCTCATAACGGAGAATGTTGGCAGGGGGCACAACAGGAGGCTTGTGATACTACAGCTGTAAGGAGGGAGAACATACAGCTACAAATATGGGTGACTTCACCGAGATCTGAACGTAAGCGGACTATGCTGCAGCCATTTTCACAAACCTGTATACCGAGCAGGGCACATGCGCTGATATTTCACATAATCGTAAAGGATTTCATTTACTTTCATATTCTTAATTCTTTTACTTTTTCCATGTATATTTGAAAAAGGAATATTTTAGTGATAAATAGATTACATAACGTAAAGAATATTATATATAAAGTTTATAAAGATACAGATTTATATTACTCCTACACAGCAACCGTTTCCAATCATTTATTGCTTCGTGTGAAACATGACAAAGGGCCACTGCCTCAGTTTTTTTTCATTTTCTTTGTTTTGTAAAGTGCTGTATTCCGCACAAAAGTCACACAAATTCACAAAATTAGAATAGCTCTTAAAGTGTTTCAAAGCACTTGAATAATGCGATGACAAATGTAAAACTTATTTACAAAGCTTGATAATTATCTCATGAAAGCGAAGCACGATGATAGTTTTAGTACTTAGCAGAATCCCCTTAGCTATTACAATGGCACTTTTAAAAGATTTAATTTAACTTAGTTTTTTTTACCTGCTTAATCTTACATTACTCAAATGATTAAATAAATGGCTGTCTACATGCAAAAATTGAAAATGATAAAAATCGCAAATGGAACTTGTGGAGTTGAAATGAATATAGGGTTATCAGAATAGAATTAACGCCTACCAAGCATTGACTGTGCTATGATTTATATCAGTATAGCGTTAAACTGTGAATAAAATCATTAAGTCGTAGCTAATATGAGGCGCAAAATTAGCTGACTTGCAGCATAAACAGATCACTTGAATCGCCAGTTTAATGTTATGTAAGTACAAGTTTCCCTAGCAATTTCCAATCTGCATTTAGGTGCAGGTCGATAAAATATGGAAAAGAAAACGATTAACATAAAATTAACTGGGTGATTAAATAAATCTTATAGGCCGTATGTTATTTAGTCATAATATTATTTTTGAATAACTAGGAGTAACAGTCTTTCCACAGAAACTTGTTCACAAAATATTCACTTTTGTCTTTTGCAGCAAGATTTTGAAGACACTTTTTAAAAAGTCTCACAAATTCTTAAACAGGTTTTAATATCGGTAATTTGGCCTCAAGGAATAACACCTTTTTACCAGGGTTTGAATCATATGATAATAGATTCAGATATACTACATCAAAAACCGCGGTCTGAATGGAAACACTGACATCACTGATCCAGCCATCATACAATTTTCAAAAATTTGTTAGAAAATTTCGGAATTCGTCTCGTGAGCCTTGACTGGCCAAAGGGGCCTTTCTTTTTGTAGATATAATGAGAGTAGATGTTTTTGTAGTGAGAATAGAAAACATACTGTATTGGCTTCTTTCTTTTCCTGGCCATCTACACGGTTTACGGATCGCGGCGCAAACAGGAACAAGGTGAAAGAATGTGTTAATATTTACTCCTAATATCTGGTTGTGTTCAAAAGCAAATGCTCAATTCATATGGCGATTTTCAAAGTAATAGATTTGCAGGAAATTAAGTCCACAGAGCGGCTGAATGTAGATTCAGAATTCCAGGAATAAACGTTATTGGAGAGTATACCTCCCCCCCCCAAAAAGAGCATTTCAAACAAATGCACCGTAAAAATGTTTCAAGGTCCCCAAAACAGGAAATATTCTATCTGATGACAAATAACTCAAATATATTAGAAAATAGCATAACGAAAGTACCAATTCTTCATTTGAAATTTACGTTTAAACGTTCATATCTGAGCAAGTGATCAAAATACTAGTTCTGTATAATTCAAAGCGAACATTTAGTGATCTAGTCGCTTTTGCTTCTTGTCGCAATGAATAGAAGCATTACCAAGCTAATGGATATCAAGTGACTTTAATGACATTTCAATATTCAGAGTTATATTAAAGATGGATTTTCATTATCTCATATTCGTAACTCAAGAATAACTGATAGATAATCGTTATTAAATTCCAATGTGCCTAATTACGGATTCATTAGAACAAAAGCTGGTAAAATGTCTTAATGCAAAGAAAGCAATACTATAATATTCAACAGAAAAGCTATAGCAGAATTAAAACAGCTGAAGGTATTCATATTTATTCTCAGGAAAATATTTAAATAAATGCTGCAATAGATATGCTTTCTTTAAAATAGGCTGCTATAGCGGTTTGCGTAGGGCAGCCTTCACTGCTATTTAAAGCATGACATTAAACTAAGCCTTGTAGGGAATTAGACAGATTTGGCATTTATAGCCGTGGTAGACTGGCATGAATATTTCAAGCTCTAGATGTATTAGTGGCTAATCCACTTAAATAGAATAGTAGGAAGCGTTTGAAACAATGGATATGAGTGCGGACAAAATTTGACACCCCTGGAATAATAAATCTACCATCATTTGAAAGACTGTTTGTGAATAGTGGCAACTTGGGACATTTTAGAACTAAATATTCTTACTAAGAATTTCTTTAAAGAATATTTTCAGATAACACTAGAAGAAAATGCTTTTAGGCGAACAGAACAAAACGTGAATGAAGAATTTAACTAGAACAAATAATTATAGATTAAAATAAACGAAAAAATTAAATATTTCGAGCTGAGTAGATACTTTTCTCATCGTTAATGCCTAGTAAAACAAGAATAACACTCGATCAAAGTTGCGAAACTTTGGGCTTAAATAAAATCCTGTCGCAGAGATGCGGTAATAAAGGAAGGACAACCCCACAGTACTTTTTTGTAAATTTTCTTGTTTATATTTATTTTCTATTATTTAGTATATTATTTCTATTGTTTTAATAAAGCCTTCTTTAAAACCAAATTGAATAGTTATTAAAATGGAATTGCCACTGAACCATTTAATTGAATTATATACAAGTCAGTCTCGTTTAGGTATAAATTTATTGGACCAATGTTTTTAAACAGGATCATTGTTGTGTAAAGGAGCATTTTAAGCCAGTATTTATAATAAAGGTTTATATTATGGTTATCTATTATATCTCTCTATATATTATATTATGTTTATCTATATTTTTATTTTTATTACATATATTTTTATTATATATATATATTATATGTATTATTATATCTATTATATGTATTATATATATATATATGTAAAATATGAAATAAAATTATTAAACTTTATTGGAACCAAACAGAACATCAGAATTCATAAATTTTAATTAACCCGTCCCCACTTCAGAGATAAACTTTGCACAATTTTGCGATAAACACGAATAAATTTTATCCTTATTTAAATATTTTATAAACAGAATTATAATTATAATAATAGGTTCACATCAATCAGGTTTTCATGTTTAAATTAATAAAATTACGGTAAAAAGTGCGTAAATTGCTGGGACAAATGCACTATATTCTTGATTTTTTAAAATGTTCCGCTCGAAAAGAGTATAAAATCAGAAACAAAAACTTTATTTTATTCAATTAAAATGATCATTAAATTGCGAAATTTAACTAATAGTGCTAGTTCGAAATAAAAGTTTGCCAAATAAACTTACAAAATTCTAGCCACCTCTGAAAAAGATTCTATCGTTTTGAATAGTTCTTTTTATTGTACATTTCTTTATTTTGTTACATTCAGTGTTCTTGAAGAATAAAGATAGCAAAATTTAGCTTACCTTTTGTGCACCCAGCAGCAGCAGTTAAATCTCCGAAACTTCATTGGTGTGAGGGATGTATTCATTAATGATAGGATGCATACTTAAGCACAAATCATATTTATTCAGCTATAACTAAATAATATAAAGCGACAGATACATTAATGTTTGCATACAAGCACATACGAAAGCTTAAAAAGAAGTAAGGATTAACTGTATCATGGGATGTATTAATTGGGTGTGATCGACGTATTTGGAATGGTTGATGTAGTTGGTATGGTTGTTGCGCGCGCACCTTGGCATTTCTAGGGTTACCAGAAGTTAAGTTAAAAATAACATTTTCTTCTTCTCAAATGCCTGATTAATTTACAACAATCCCCCCTTTAATCATGCATTTGGGAAATGTTACAAATCAGATTTAGCTCATTTCTTAATTTCAGAAATTTTGGTTTGGGCAATGGCTTAGTGAAAATATCTGCAATCATGGAATTTGTATTGCAGTATGTTATCTCGATTGTTTTATTTTCTTCCATTTCTCTTAAAAAGAAATATTTAACATTAATATGCTTTAACCTGGTATTCATTTTTCCCTGTTTTATCAGAGCTATTGTGGACTTATTGTCCTCATATATCTTAATGGGTAATTTTTGAGGTAGATCAAAATCTTTAAGGAGATCTAATATCCATTTGAGCTCTTGAGCAGCAGTAGCTGCAGAAATAAGCTCGGATTCGGTAGATGATAAGGAAACACAATTTTGTCTCTTTGTGGACCAAAATATTGGGCTGTTTCCCAGAAAAAATAAATTTCCACCCGTTGATCGTCTCGTGGTTAAATCAGATGCATAGTCAGCATCAGTATAACAGGAAAGTGATGGTGGGCTATCAGAGTCAATTTTCAGGCAAATGTCCTTTGTAGAGTTCAGGTATTCAATCACTCTTAGAACTGCTTTCCAGTCCTTCTCCTTTGGAGACTCATTTTTCCTGCTTAACAGATTCACTGCTAGGGTGATGTCTGGTCTTGTTACAGTGGCTATGTATAATAAGGCTCCGATGGCTTGCCTATACTTCGTATTGTCCACTGGTGGAGAGACGTCCTCTTCCTTTGGATAAGAAGTATCCATTGGTGTGTAAGATGGTTTGTGGATATCTGGACAAAACATCATCTTCAATTTTTCTATTTTTGATTTTTGGCTCAATAGGAACTTGTTTTCATCTCTTTTGATGTTGATTCCTAAGTAGTTTCTGACTTCTCCTAAGTCTTTTGCTTCGAAGAATTCGTTGAGATATTTGATTAGCCTTTTAATTTTTTCTTCGCTTTTGCATGCTATAAGAATATCGTCGACGTAGACAATAATCATTATCGTATCATTTCCATCTTTCTTTAGAAATAAGCATGGGTCTGCTGTACTCTGCGAAAAGTTACTGTTCTTTAACACTTCTTCGACTCTTTTATTCCATGATCTAGCAGCTTGTTTTAATCCATAAAGAGCTTTTTTCAATTTGCAAACTTTTCCTTCTTGTCCCGGTTGAATTGTACCTTCTGGTTGTTCCATGAATATTTCTTCTTTTAAATTTCCGTGTAGAAATGCTGTAGTGACGTCTACATGTCTCACGTGCATTTTATCATATGCTGCGACAGCAAGAAAAGTTCTGATAGTTGTATGTCGAACTACTGGTGCAAAGGTATGATCGTAGTCAGTTCCGAATTTTTGACTATAACCTTTTGCAACTAGTCGCGCCTTGTAACGAATGACTGTTCCATCTTCGTTTTCTTTCAGATTGAAAATCCATCTACAGCCAATAGGTTTCTTTCCTACAGGAAGCTCAACCAGTTCCCAAGTTTTATTTCGGGATAAGGAATTGATTTCTTCGTCAACTGCGAGTAACCACTTTTCCTTTTCTTCAGAATTCAATTTATCCAAGTCTTTAAAATTCTCTGGTATGGTTTTTATTGTGTTTGTTAAGTATCCTAGACGTTCTGGTGGTTTCCCTTTCGTTTTCCTTTCTGATCGTCTTGGCTCAACTTCGGATACAACTTTGTGTTTTTCTGCAGTTTCTTCATCGTTTTCAACATCTTCAGCCTTTGGATGGAGAGAAATTTCAATATTTTCATTCTCTGATAATTCTTCGACAAATTTGACGCTTCTAC
The DNA here is from genome assembly GCA_000611955.2 of Stegodyphus mimosarum. NCBI lineage: Eukaryota > Metazoa > Arthropoda > Arachnida > Araneae > Eresidae > Stegodyphus > Stegodyphus mimosarum. The sequence goes on from KK112771.1 coordinate 912,659, forward strand.
TGATTATTATTCGATTTTCACCTGTGTAGATTCTGTAACCCTTTGATCGTTGATCGTAACCGACAAAAATTCCTTCAATCGCTTTCTGGTCTAATTTTTTACGATTTTCCTTATGTACATATGCATAGGCTGTGCAACCAAATTGTTTCATATGAGCTAAATTAGGTTTTCTTCCGCTCCATAATTCATAAGGAGTCTTATCACAAGCTCTGGTTGGAAGACGGTTCTGGATGTAATTTGCTGTATTTACAGCTTCACCCCAGAATTTGTTTGGAAGTCGTCTTTGGGACAGTAGGCACCTGGTCATCTCAACAAGGCTTCTGTTTTTCCTTTCACTCACACCGTTCTGAGGAGGCGAAAAAGGAACAGTTAGTTGATGTTTGATGCCGTTACTCGATAGAAATTCCTCCATTTTCTCACTGGTATATTCACCGCCGTTATCGGTTCGAAGTGTCTGGATAGTTCTTCCAAATTTATTTCTTGTTATACCGACAAAGTCCTTTAATTTACCAAGAACTTCATTCTTTTTAGCAAGCAAATAGATGACCGTGTATCTAGTAAAGTCATCAATAAAGGTTACGAAATAAAGCTTTCCACCAATACTTGGAGTAGGCATAGGCCCGCAAATGTCACTATGTATAAGTTCCAGTGGTTTTCTTGCTCGAACACTAGCAGCTTTTGGATAAGGAATTTGTTGCATTTTATTCTTTATGCATTCTGAACAGCTATCATTATGAGTGCAATTATCTAATTTTATCCCTTCTGCAAGATTTTCTCTTATTAATTGTTTGATTGCGTCATAACTTCGATGACCTAACCTTGAATGCCATATTTGTATACAGTTTTTATTTTTACATTCAACTGCAAAATTAGCGCTTTCTGGTTTTGTGATTAAAACAATTTTATATAAACTGTTATCGTCAGAATATGCGCGCATAATTAATTGGCTATCCTTTTTTACGTAACAATTTTCCTTTTCGAAAGTAACAGAATATCCATTACTAGCAATTTGTTTAACAGAAATCAAGTTGCTCTTTAAATCAGGAACGTAATAAACATTAGTCAATCGAATTTTCTGCAATCCACATTCTTCTTCTAAATTAAGGTCAACAAATCCTCTGCCCTGCGAATATAAAATTTTTCCATCTGCTAAAATGATTTTCGCTCGAGAATCCTCATATATCAGTTCAGTAAATAAACTTTCATCTCCTACTAGATGACTGCTAGCGCCGGAATCCATGTATAAAATTTTCTTATTTATATTTTGTTCTGAGCAATACCGCGGAGTAATTATTAAACCCTTTTCATAAACAGTACTTTGGACTGGCTTTGAAACATGCCTGTGAGTGTCGGATTCACTGCGTCTCTCTTCGAAAGTGTCTGCGCTCATACAATGTCGGGTCGATTTTCCGACATGTTTGGCCACGCGAGTTTCTGATTTCGAGTTGTCAGGACAAGAATTATTACTTTTGTTCTGCAATTTAAAACAACGCTCACGAGTATGACCACTGCGTTTACAAAAGGTACAGAATTTCTTTTGTCTACTATTATCATAATTTCTAGCATTTATTGCAGATTTAAACGCCGTTGAAGAATTAGAGCTTCGATCTGCTTGTTGTTCTAGTCTTCTGTTATATTCGTCAGTGAGTTTCGTTTTTACAAGATCTGTAGTTATAAGAGTTTCCTCTCTAGCTTCAATGGCAGTTATAAGATTATTGTATGATTCCGGAATTGAAACTAACATAAGTGCGGCTACATGCTGATCCGGAATGTTCTCACCAATAGCTTTGAGTCTTTCGACTAAGTCCATCATATGAGTGATGTGTGCGATCATATCACCATGTTCAGCCATTTTTATAGAATATAATTTTCTCAGAAGATATAATTTGCTGCTCAAATTGGAGCGCTCATGAATTGACTTTAATTTCTGCCATGTACCGGCAGTAGTCGTTTCATCTCTAACATGAATAATCTGAGAGTCGTCAATGCATAGATTTATTATAGCTCGTGCTTGTTTATCCCTCTTTAAAAATTCATCATCGGGTTTAGAAGGTGGGGGAGAATAAAGAAGATCATCTAACCCATCACGCATTAAAAGCATTTGAATCTTGAATTTCCAAGTAGCATAATTTTCGGAATTCAGTTTCGTTATTTGCATACAATCTTTAAGACTTGACTGTGCCATTATTAATTCTTATTTAGCAGTTTCAAAAAGTTTATATATTATATGCACAGGTTAAATTTTAGTTTCGGGATTTACAACATTCAGTCTCATAATCTATGAAGAATAAAGATAGCAAAATTTAGCTTACCTTTTGTGCACCCAGCAGCAGCAGTTAAATCTCCGAAACTTCATTGGTGTGAGGGATGTATCCATTAATGATAGGATGCATACTTAAGCACAAATCATATTTATTCAGCTATAACTAAATAATATAAAGCGACAGATACATTAATGTTTGCATACAAGCACATACGAAAGCTTAAAAAGAAGTAAGGATTAACTGTATCATGGGATGTATTAATTGGGTGTGATCGACGTATTTGGAATGGTTGATGTAGTTGGTATGGTTGTTGCGCGCGCACCTTGGCATTTCTAGGGTTACCAGAAGTTAAGTTAAAAATAACATTTTCTTCTTCTCAAATGCCTGATTAATTTACAACAGTTCTTTATACTGTGTGTAATTTATTTTTCATTGCATGTTAGTCAAGTTGAAAAACTATATGCTTTAACATAAATTACTAGGAATTCACCAACTTTCACAGTCTTATTCAGTCAGATATTTAAACTGATGATAATTACTCAACCACTGCAAAGTTCTGTAACTAATCCTTAACATGCTGTATAAGCTCACCTAAAAGAGATATAAATTGCATTAAAAACTGCTATTAGCAAAAGTAAAACAACATTTATTTACTAAACTAGCGGAAGTACCGATGCCAGTTAAGTTAGATTGAGAGTAATGTATCTAACACAGAGGATTCCGCTGTAATCCTTCTCTAATAACGATACGAAAAATAAGATTCGTTGTCATACATTTTTCAGTCTGATGCGATATGGAACCGACATAAAAAATTTCGATAGAAAAATAAACTAATTCTCTCTCATTATATCAGCAACAATGGTCAATTAAATGTGGCAAAAAATTTATCATAATTGATCAGAAATCAATAATACGAACAAAAAAACAAATACAGAAACAAACCTTTTTTATATATATTTAGATACTGTAAAAGTTACAATTTTTTTATTAACAAACTCTACGATTTGAAAGCGAGCAGTAACAACACTTTTCGAAATAAAGCATTTTATGTCAAATGCGCGACACTGTTGCCACTTGGAAAAATGAGTGTAAAAATTAGCTCTTTCAGAGTTTTTAATTAATATTTCGGCTGATTAAAGTCGTATGAAGATGTGAATAGCCGAAATAACTTCCCACGAATTTTTGGAATCTGGAATAATGTATTTAATGTTTGTCAATGCTATTTTTATTTCATCGTAAAACTTAGAAATTTTTTATGAACAAACTCTAGGGTATGAAAGTGAGCAGTGGCAACAACTTTCAAAATAAAGCAGATTTTCATCTCCAACTTGCGAGACTGTTGCCACTAGGAAAAATGAGGGCGAAAATTACCGTTTTTCAGAGTTTTTAATTAATATCTCTTATGATAGCTTTTTTTTTTTTTTCTGATTATGTAGTGTTGCATTAAGCAATTAATTTTGTAGTTTATTTGCCATCTAATAAAATTGTAAAATGTTTGGTGACGATAGCTATAGTAGTGACTGAGTTATTAGAAGACAAACAAACAGATATTTTTCTTTATATATATATAAATTATTGCAATATTTAATTATTCTATAATAATATCTTCATACATTAACGTACCTGGTAATGATTAGTTTCCATTTGAACATTAATTTCTACGTCGGTAATATCAGGCGCTGTCTTTAATAATGTGGCCACAATATGGCATGATTTTCGTATTTGTTATTATTATTTTTTTAATTCACGATTTTTCAATTTTGAGCCTAACTCCGTCATTTGGGAAGATCCATTAGTATTAATTTTTAAGTCATACATTTTTTCTTATATTCCATGAAGCTGTTCTGGTCCAATTGTGGCGGCACCAGATGTTCTGTGGCAATTTTCACGTCACCAAATGTTGTGGTACCAGACGTTAAATACTAACTGTTACAATAATTTGCCTACAATAATATCAAAAACCAAAATCTCATTTGCGTTGTGTATTACTAACCCGAACAACCCCTAAGACCAAGCAGGAGTACTGGTGTTAAAAACATTCACACAAGTCATCATAAGAAAAACTCTGAATCAAATATATATATATAACCAAGGATATTTATTGCAGCATTAAAGGAAGACACTCAATCTTTCAACTTAAATTTCTAGATCTATGGTGTGTTCAGGTGACAACTATTTAAAATAATGCATTTAGAATTATAATATATATTGCTAATTTCAAATATGCACCGAGATGAATTAATCAAAAATTTACACCGTAAAAATTAATATTAACTTTTCATATGCAGTTATCAAACTCTGCTGGCCAGCATAAAAATACACAGGAATTTAATGAATCACCGAGCATGGTGTCTTTACCAATATTGATAGAGATTACTTAGTTCAAGAAATTTCTTAATTTACTCAGGTAAAAATTACATACATAAATTTAGCAAATCCCTTAGGCAGTTAGAAAATATTACATATTCAAGTAGACCCGTTGGAGAAAAATGATTACATTTATTCCTACATTCAATTACACAATTAAAGGTAAAGTAGAATTTAAATTTTTAATCGTTCCTTAATTTGCAAAAGTTAAAGTTAATTCTCAACCAAAAATAGTAACAACTTAAAGTAAAAAGGTAAAATTTAGATAAGTTAACAAATTTAATATCCTGTCTTAATTCATTATATATAAATTTTAATTACATTCCAAGTTAAAGTTAAAAGTCCTAAATAGATTAATAGTGCAGCAGTTGCTTAAATACACAGCCTGGATTTAAGATCCAGCAGAAAAACCTTTGACTAAAAGTTAAATAGAATTTAATTGGAAATTAAATACACATATAATTACTCCTTACATTAATAATTCATCACTGGAAAATTTACTTCAAATAATCAAATCTCTTAAAAATTTTAATTTACCATATTACTTAGGAAACATGTTCACGGAATTTAAGTCGCAAGCTGTACTAAATTTCAGGTGAAATTAACAATCAAAAGGTTGAACTCACTTGAAGGGAAGAATTGAAAATTTAATTAAGCATTAACTCATCTTATAGATTTTTTTTTCCGGATGTCCCATTCATAACAGGTGTTGAACAAGGCTCTGCCGACGACCAGTCCTTCGCAGATGTTGAACGAGGGAGTCCGGCGAGAAATCTGGACACTTGGATCAGACACTATGAAGATGGTAAAGTGCATTCGTGCAGCAAAACAAGAGCTCCTAAAGGTTCCTCCCTTTTCCGTCTATTCTCATCCAGGCGAGTTGATGGTAGTACTCGGATCTAAGTGACCGATCAGGCAGGATCCGGATAGCGGGATTCAAGTTGCATCCACTATGGTGTCAACGTATTAATTCGATGGGGAAAAAACAACATTCTCGACTCCAACACGGGGATGGTAAAGTGCGGAGGAGTAAACTTCAAGTGTTTTTTTTTTTTTTAGATGTTCATCTTTATCTTATTTCCCATCTCCGGCTCTTCCAGAGGAAGAAAAAATAACGTGCTTCTACAGCTGCGAATCCAAGGCAAAAAGGGCTGAGCATGGCCTTGCATGACGATTTCAATCGTCCAGAATCCAGAATTTTCGAAAATCACCAAATTTGGTGAATTAGTATGCAAATCTCGCCAAACACAAAACAGTGCTGCGAAAACTTAGTTTTTCCTTCTTCACACCAAAAAAAATTCCACCCTCGCCACCCCCTTCGCCAACAAGGAGGGGTGAGGGAAAGAATGCGACAAACCTACCACGCAACCGGACGCAGTACATGACCTTGACGAGAAAGTGCTCAAAACGACGCTTATAGCAGAATAAATTTCTAGACACGAAATTCAACAATTTTAGCAATTAAATGGGCATAATTCTCCAACGGGGCGACGTACAGTCATGAAAGTAGGTTCATAAGAAGGGTAAATTTTTTCTCTTTAAGAGGTATAAATTTCAACCATGTGAATAAAAAGGAAGTATTTTTAAATTTCAAATATTACGCAGAAAGCAACCGATTTCCCATTGTCTCCTTTCCCGAAAGCTAATACTGTCGAACGCGTAACGTAAGAATGAGAACTCTGTTTAACTCGCATAAGAATAATTGATTCAATAACATAAGCAATACAATTCGTGAAGAAAAATTTAGAATAAGCATAAATTAATGTATATAATTTACTCACTCAATAACTAATTAACAAATAACTGCAATTAACTACACATTAATCCATAATTCTAAACTAACCAAAAATCACTACATAACAAAGCATACAATTTATTAAATCTTCTTTTACAGCGACTGAGGGATATCGAACCCTGGTAATTTTTAAGAAGCTGAATTCTCTTCAGGGCAATCGAATTCCAAAACGTTTCGCACGTTTTCATCCACGTGTATCATTAACACAAAGATTCACTTAACTCATAATTATTTCCTATCTTAAATACAGTGTCTTTTGTTTAGCTTTTTATCACTCTGTCATCCGGCTTTTAGTAGCACTCGACCATTCAGATCAAAACCTTTCATTGTAATTCTCATATCTTATTATACATCCACTAACCAGTCTTTTATCGTAATGGTAAAGTTCCAATCCCTGTCACACCAGCTTTATTCCAACTATAATTTTCAGATTTTCAAATCTCTTGATTAATTAATTGGAGTTTCTTTTATTTACATTTAAGTAAAATAAATAAAAGTGCAAAAACCGAAAAATAATGACTTTTAGATTTCATTTCTTTACTTTTTCACTTATTTGGAGTCTGCCTGCAGATTTTTGATTTTTTTCTTCTCCAGAGAAATTTACCCAAATACGATTAAATTGTACGTTGAGTTTAGCATTAAGAAAGTTTTCTGATTTTTTTCTACTGCTTATATCTTTACAAGCAGTGAAACCTTTTTTTGTTGATATTTCAACGAGATTTTCCTCTCCGTGTGAAAGACAACATAATAATTGATTTATTTTAAAAAAAGTATCATAATTTATTTATTACTTTTAATTAGTGAAGATATTAAAGAGTACTTGACACTTTTTATTTCCTTCAATTTTCTTTCAGTAATTTAAGTTATTTTTTATGCTTTAAATTATGCAATTATACATACGAAGACTAATACCAATCCATGTCAAGTTCTACACCAGTCATCTGAAAGTAAATGTTTTCTTTTTTTTCACGCTCAGTGTAAATTTTTTGAGAGCCAGAAATTTATTAAATATAACAAAAAGTAATTTTATGCCGAATTCAAGTTTTGTTTCAGAAATTAATTACTAGTAAGTTAAAACTACAAGTGGAAATGTGGAACTGAAAGAATATAATTACGTTTTTACAAATTACTGGAAAATTGCATTTTGTTCTGTGAATAAAATACTTTTGATTTCTTTCAGTTTTACACAATTCTAATGAACAATCAGCAATTCTGATAAAATCTTTTTACCATATCATTTTGAGTACTTAACAGTTTAGAACAGTATTCTTGTTCAGATTTTCTTCAATGACAATTGAGATTTCCAATTGATTCCACTTTTATTTCTTGCAAAATGTTTCCTTTCATTCATTGAACAGTTTTTCCTGAATACTGAATCTGATGGAGTTAATCATATTTTAAGTGCTATGCTTCACTTCTTGACCCTCAGTGTATATATATGCATACACACCATATATTACATATAATACATATATATATATATATATATGCGTGTAAGATAAAAAATATATAAATCAGCTTTATAATTTAATTTAGCCTTTTAATTCCTCTCTTTTTAATCTGATTATTTCCGCTTTATTCTAAAAAAAATGAATAACATTTCTGGATGCGGCATTTCTAAATCAATCTATGTCAGAATTTTGAAAACTGAAGCGTTACTACTACCTAAACCAAAACCTCCTCTTTGGTGAGCTGCCATATTGTATAAATGCGCCCTTACCTTCTATCTTTGTGCCGCTTGGACGCTTTGCTGTGCTCTCTTCCTATCGCAATAATATCAAAAATGTAAATGCTCTGGAAATAGGCACAAATAATGTGCCATATTGTTTGTGACCGCAACATGTTAACTAAAAATAAAATGAAGATTTAATCTGCCTCGGCTTTCAGTTTCCTATTCATTATGGATTAGCATTCTGCGCAATAAAAATCCTTTCTCTTCAGCATAGATCCTCTGCAGTGTGCCATCTTCGTGTTTCGTCATCAGAACTCCTGCGCTTCTGCGTCTCAGTGTTCCTACATCATTACTTCCAGATATTCGTTTTCTTCACATTTTTATTACATATAACATTTTTATTACACATATTTTAAATTTTATTAAATATATTTTAATATATATAAAATATAATTTCATATATACAGTTTAATATATAAAATATGAAACAAAATTATTAAACTTAATTGGAATCAATTGGCAATAGACCTT
>KK112772.1:5317-110259 GCA_000611955.2 Stegodyphus mimosarum
AAATAATTCAAAGTTATTATGCATTGCATAAATTTATAAAATATAAATTATTTTTACATAATTATTATAATTTTAGTATTTATAGAGTCTCACTCTTTTGGGAAGCATATATTAAGTCGAGACTATGAAATAGAACCACATGACTTATCGCATATCCAGTAAACGAGCAAGAAGCGCAACAAGGGTATAAAACACCCTTTTCAGAACTCAAATAATATAACAGAAGGCACTCCTTATGCTTACAAAACCAGCCAGCATTTATGATATAACTCAAAAATAAGGAATTTTAAAGTAAGATTAATCTATGTCCCAAGTTAGCCAAGGGCTACGCAGAAATGATTATCGCATAAGTTGGCTCAAGCCTATACCGGCGTAACAAGGACTGTTGGCAAGAATAAAACAACGCTGCAGACAGACTGCTATCTTAGAATTTTAAATAGCAATGTGGCCTTCAGCAAGCGGAACACGCTCTGATTAAACAATCTGAAACCTTCTTTCAAATACTATCTCGTTCTGCCTTATTTGATTACGCGCGAACTAATACTAGTATTCTAGGAGAAAAAGGAAATTGAAAAATGACAGTATAGATTCTAAACATAAAATAACTGATTAAATAAATACACAGTTTTAAATTAACTGACATCTGTTAAATACATAAAGAATAATACATTTGTTTTTAGTAGAAAATCATAAAAACAGCTCGGCGATATTCAAACTAACGACCTGATGATCAGCCGGGAAACTAACTCATTGATAAATGTGCTGAGCGGTTGAAGTAAACCGATTTAAAAATCGCAAAAGTACTAAAAATTAAAAATCAGAAATGTGATCAAATACAAACAGATAAAAAATTAGTGTTTCCTTCTTTTTCACTCTTCTTCGACACATAAGAATATAAAACTCCATTTTAAACAGGAAAAAATATTCTACCAGAATTACTTAAATCTAACAAATGAGTAAAATAATGCATCGCTGTATAGCTTACAGTAACAAATCACTTAAATCAAGGTGAAAAAAATATGCTGTCATTTAAAACGAAATCAGCCTGAAATTATAGTGTGAATTAAATATCGCATCAAAAATTAAATTTCTTAATAAAGAAAATTCAATCAGTTCTTGGCATATGTTATTTAGTAAGCAAAACGCTGAGTCAATACCGTCACTGCTTTCTGAACAAGCGATTTTCATTTCCATATTTCATTGGTTGTTGCCAATTAGTCTCAAGCAACATGCCATCTCATCGTGATCAATGATCATGATTTGTGTCAAAGGGCCGAAAGCATGTATGTGACGTACTGCTCATGTGTTTTCCCGTGCTCCGTGTAGACGGACAGGTACAGATGCTGCAAATGTCGGCACATACTCGTTCGGATATGTGTCTCCTGATGCAGATGAGCCTTTAGTGTATTATAAGGTATTTTTTCCTCCTCGAAACATGTCTTCGTGGTGTAATGGAAGCACACTCAGCGCGTATTCGAGAGGTCCGGTTTCGAGATCCGGTGAGAGCGCCACACCGTAGAGTCATTAGGTTATTTTGACGCTGGAGACGTGAAAAATGAGCAATGTCCTCACCAGGAGTAAAACCAAAAAACTGGTGAATTCCTTTTTAATGAGGTTCCGAATAAAGAGGTTACCACACTCAAATCAAAAATCGGCATCGACCACGACCGACCACGGCCATTTAGTTTGTTGGCAATAATATAAAATAGAGAAACCAGGAAAAACATGGTTTAGAATGGAAAATTCTAAGTGACCAAATAGAAGTCCTAGACGACCAAATAGAAAGTTACTGAAAATCTGAAAGGAGAACATCTCATTAAATAATAAAAAGCTTTCAACGAATGGCTTTCGCAAAGCAACCAATGACGTTAATGCTAGAGAAATCCCTTATCACTCATTTCCTCTCTTGAAAGACAAGTCCATACACATGGTCACAAAATACTCTCAAAAGGCACAAACCCTGAACATATTAATCAGGCGCTACTAGAAAAAGAAATTCCAGAGAAAACTGTTCGTCAATTAACAAAAAAATCAGAGAAGAGATTAAGCCGCTTCCTATGTTTCTCGCTGAGACTGAACGCAGTGAAATGGCAAGTTAATCTGTAGCTTATCTAGCCTAATGAACTTATCTGTTTAAAACTCATTCGGAGCCCTACTCAATCCCATTGCCATCATAAGGCGTAAGTGTGCTCAAAATCACCTGACTACTATTGGTAAAAAAGAAAAAGCTCTTCCTGGGAAGTGTTTCCTGAAGAGGGGACCACGTGGTTTCCAATACAGATTGCACACGATATCCTAAAAATATAAAAAACAAGAAAAAATCCTAGAACCTCTACCAGAAAATGATGAACCAGCTCTAAGTTGCGCTTCTAATGCTAAACCTCAATAGCCTATCAGAAGTTAGCAAGACAAGGAATCCAGTGTCATTGAATCATGGTCCTTTACTGACAAAACTAAAAACATCCTACTAAAAACTAAATCTCTCGCTGAGAAATTCAAACGAACGAATTCCATAATATGGAAAATACAGATTGTCATGGAAGACCCTGACTATTTGATCGAACTCGGTTTTGAAATGTAATCAGTTACAACTGTTAATTTTCTAATTTATATATTTTTTATATTTAATTGTGTTTTATTCAATATATTTATCATGATCAAGGAACTTTCCTTGAACAATTATCTTACAAAGACTGTCTGTTTTTTTTCTGCAGTGTACTATATCTATGTGCCATTTCAAGATAGAATTGTAATTATAATTGTATGCCACTACATCTTCCTTAACTTATTCTCAAGAATTTTGCAGGCGCACATCAGTTGGAATCCCTGTGCCTCACAGGCTAAATCGGCAGCTTTCGCTCTTCCTTACATCGGCGATTATAAACGTCAAAGCCTTATGGCAAGACTTCCAGAAGCGTGAGTTTCTGTAAGAAGCCCAGTGCATCATACGTTCAGAGTTCAATAAAAACTATATGAGGGACATTTTACTGTTAACTCTAAATTTCATTTTGTGATGCAAAAATAGCTGTTCATATTCAAAATGTTCAATAGACTGTGGCGCTCATCTAAGTGGCGAAGTATAAACCAACGAGGTACGGTTCGCTATCACCATCAGTATTACCTCACGGAATTTTCACATGGAAGATTGGAAGTCTTTGAGATGAGAAAACATCATACTAAAAGCAATCGCTAAAACACGCGGCTGCTTTTCCGCTTAAAAATAACGGGGACCATAATAATAAAGAAATACATATGTATTTTAAATATACAAAGTTGAGGTTAAAGTTACAAAGTTAAAGTTATTCAAAGTTATTACATTCAAATAAGATGACATTCGTTACATGCATCACTATCTCACCTCCAACGTAGACAGAAAAAGAAAGCAGAAACAATACAAATGGAAATTGAAATGTAAAATACTCTATGTATAAAAACGACATACTTATGTAAGCTTAAATTTTTTGATACCTCATTTCTTTTTGAACATCCATTGAAGAATAACAAGTCACTATATCCCTTTAAATTAAAAAAAAATGTATCGAAAGTAGTGTCGAGAAAATCATTGATGCCCGTAGCATCCCATCGTAACGAGTAATTGGATGAGGGGGGCCTATGAAAAGAAGAGAACATTGGTGTGAAAGCTGAGTTGTTCTGGCAGTCAGATAGCAGGCATGACGTCCACTCCATCAATTTCTTGACCTCGTGACCTTAAGGCAGTTTATGCATAGCAACCACGTGATTTGGTTTCTAATCACATGTAGATTGTGGCAAAGCGTGCGACGAGAATTTGTCTGTTGGGATGGTGCTTTCCTAGAGAACGCTTTAAGGAAAATTGTAATTCATTCACATCACGCATGCGAAAAGCCTCAAAAACACATATGCAGCCAGCCTATTCGCTAGGATATGAACCCGTATCGAACTACTAGTGTCTAGTGGATTTACCTATCAGCTTCTGGGCTTTAGCTACGTGGGATCAAGAGTATTGGAATAGCATATTTTTCATTTCAATATATTTTATTGTACTTCTTTTAATCTGTAGAATGTGAGAAAATGGTAAAGGAAAAAATACTACCTTTGTATGTTTGTTCTATTGTAATCTGACGTAAGATTACATTCAGTTAATTTAAATCGCTATTTGATTCAGCAATACGATATTGTCCGATATCCGCATCTGTCAATAATAGAATGTCCTGAAATAATGAAAGTTTAGATCATTGTTTGAAAATCCTTCATTTGCCTCCATAGTAATTTTGCAAAAGCATAATTGTTACCAAATCCATCAATCCAATATTATTAGCAATAGCATCATTGTTAGCAAATCCATCATTGTTAGCAATCATTATTAGCAATATTAAATCATTATTAGAAAATCCATCATTCTTAGAAACTGCTTAGCAAAATTCATCATCATTAGCAATAGCACGATAATTAAAAAAATTGAATAATTTAAAGGAAAAACCGCTGAATAGCGTTAAATAGCGTTAAAAATTATAAAAAAGTATTATTAAAGAAAATTACTTTTGATTCTATTTGATGGCTTTAAAATGAAAATTTTGGGATGATTAGTTGGACAGTTAAACACAGACTTCAGAGAGAAATTTAGCATTGAATTAATAATATCTCAAATTATGAAAAACAGTGAGCAAACATTTTCAAGAAAATCGGATAAAAATTGATTTTAATATTTTACCGGGCTTATTCAATTTGGAATCTCATTGCATGCAGTAGAATTGTCTTTCCTGGTGAGTCCAGCTTTGAATAAGCCACGACGAAAAGCGAAGACGTGTCTGAAGACATCCAGAACAATGGTGAGATCCTGACTTGATTGCTGTCCCATCACATTGCCCAGTAATACGGAGTTATAATCTGGGCGGGAAGGGACATTTTATTTGATAGTCGATCCCCTTTGGTTGTGATCCATGAGACAGTTACAGCATGGTCGTAAGTCAATGATATTCTACGCGCGCTGCATTGCCTTTTCTTTCGAAACACTACGGATATATATTTCGGCAGAATAATTCTAAGTCCCATGCAGCAAAGAGTCCTTATGCTTGTCAAACACGTCCCTGGCCAGCTAGGTAGCCAGATCTCTCCTCAATAGAGCTCCTTCAGATTATCTCGGATCATTCGAATCTCTCGTCAATGAAGTTGTTTTTCATTTTTATGCACTTTCAATTGTCTCGGGATGTCACCGATTTGAATTCGACATTTCGAAAACGTTTGCCAAGATATTCTGCAAGAAATCATTTGCCAAATCTGCGAGTCAATACTAAACTCTTTCTGGGAAGAGTGCTCACTGCAGAGGAGACCATGTGGCCTCCTATAGAGATTGCACACGGTTACCTAAAAATATAAAAAGACAAGAAAAAATTCCAGAACCTGCACTAGAAAATGATGAACATTCACCAGCTCTAAGTTGTACTTCTACTGCTAAGCCTCAACAGCCAATCAGAAGTTAACAAGAGAATTAAACACTTTATATAAGAGCCTGAGCAGGCATTTTTGGTGTAGCGGTTCCTCATGCATATAAAATATTCAGCTTTTCTGAAATACTAATCGTTTATTTTTTGTGCATATGCGTTATATTTATCGAATTTACTTCCATTCAGCTAACTCCTTCTGTATTTTTCTTTTTTTTTTCTTAGAGTGCATAGCACCTGAAATTTGTCAATAGAATCATTGTTTTATTGCTAAATTATTGCATTATAGCTCAGATCTAACTAAATAATTCGTCATGGTCGGTATGGACGTCATATCCCAGGCTGTCTTATCTGGAAATATCCATGTCTTCTCTGAAATTCATCTATGCCATGGAAATCATATTTTATGATGTATATACCCTTTCTGTGGATGCTATCGCGATCCATGGAGAACTCTCAGCGATTTTGTTGATGATATGATAAAATTAAGAGAAAAATGCTTAAATTGCCAATGAGCGGACATTCATAAATAGCTTAAATGGATTAGGAAATAGAAAAATTACACTTCGTACAAAATGATTTAAACATTCGAATTTGTCTTAACACTAGGCAGAGTGCAAACCAGTCAGAAACATTGGAGTATAATTTATTAATGAATAATGCATCCATCTGATACATAGCGTATCACCTAAGCATTGGATAGCAGATACTTTATTTACAAAAGTGAGAGAGTGGAAAATAAAAATTCCTAGCTTGATTAGATTGTTCAATTATGGATAAAACATGCGATACTTATACACCTAAGGAAACGAATGATTTCTGGAGGCTTAATGTAAGGCAAAGTATGTTTACATTCACACCGCTTTTATACCTATCCTATGTAACTATCTACTCCAGCTGCAGATATTCGAAAGTGGGACATACTAGTATTTTGAAGCCTTAGACACTCGCCCTTTTTCACGAATCGAAATTTGTTACAATAACAAAAGTCAAAATATATGATTTGATAATGCATCAAACATAAAGTGATATCTGTTTACTCACAAATGAATTAGCACGAATAAATCCAAAACAGATTTACGATAATTTGCTTTTCTCTGCAGACCTCTTACTCTTTTATTTATTTTGCTTTGTTTCTTAGATATTCAAAGTTTAATTTAGAAGTTAAACAACAAAAATCAGCATTATATTTGCAAATTTTCACAGGACTAGTTTCGATGGTTTCACCGAACCATCATCCTCAGCTGCCAAAGTGCAAATGAACGAAATAAGATATAATGAAAAGATGAGAATGAGTGTTAAATTAGTTAGTCGGAGTTAAATTAGTGGAGCCATCTATTGATGAAACAAGAAACCAAACCATAATTTCCTTAAAGGCTGAAGATAAAGATGGATTGGAATTAGGATCGTTAACTAGAACAGAATTTTTTTTTGAATGTGAAACGCCTCTAGAAAATCAAATTCACCACTTATCTTTTCACTATATCTTATCTCGTTCATTTGCACTTTGGCAGCTGAGGATGATGGTTTGGTAAAACCATCGAAACTAGTCCTGTGAACATTTGCAAATATAACGCTGATTTTGGTTGTTTGACTTCTAAATTAGTATTTGTTAGGCGTGAATTTTAACCTAAATAATATTTAAAGCTTGTTTCACAGTCTAATCAAAACCTAAATTAGATGTCAAATAAAATACCCTCCCCCATTCTAGATTCTTAACTCACTAAACTAACCAGCATATTTTAGTAATTATAACCATTAGTTTGGTGACGAAACCAAATAGTGCATACGAGCAATAAAAGGTCTTTCAACCTGTCGCAGTTTCGGTCAAAGACTTTCAGTTGTTTTGAAGAGACGAATGTCAGTGCACATCAAATCAGTAGCAAAATGAGGAAACAAAGTAAATACTAGCTGTCAACTAATTCAAAAATGCCATGACAAAATTGGCTTCGTGAATAGAATGATGAAAAATAAGTCTAGAAAATGTTAAGTAGTTTTAAGATTCAGTGTACTTTTAAGAAATCAATCAGCACATCATTCTTTTTTTATGAAATGCGTTCAGTTTTGGTATTTAAAAAAGGTTAATTAAAAATTACAAAAATGTAATTCACTTCAACAAAATTTACAAAAAAAAATTGTATAAAATGGCGGTAAAAAATTAATCGTTATTGTTTTTAAAGACCAGATGAATAAAATAATTCTCTTCTCAAAACATTTTAATGATTCATAGCGATGATATAATTGAAGAATTATAAAGGTAATATGAAACTAATTCTTTCGGAGCATTATATATTGTGTTTGCATTCTTCCTATATTAATATGTCTAGTTTTTCAATTTATCTTATATAACGCTGTTTTGCATCACATCACTATAAGAGCATACTTTCTAATTATGATATTTCTGAGTGTAAGAATTTTATGAAAACTATGTCAACATCGGGAAGGAAATTGTTGAAAAAAAATATAGTTAGCTTTTATATGGTCGTGTTAAATCAAAAATTCCAGTTATTAAAATATTCATCATGTTTTATTTTGCTGAATATAAAATACACGTAAAAATTTAGTTCTTTTATATAAAAAAGTTTCGTATGTTATTGCAAAAATTATATAATGGAGCTTGTAAAATTCTGGGACATCAAAAATGCGTTAACTAAGAACTTAGGTTACGTTAGGTTATTGAAATACGGCAAAGACACGAGGGCAATCTTCCCAAGAGAAGGGATGCCTTCGTGGAGGATTTTCTGAGGGGACTCTCTTGTATTCATATTACACATGGGAGAACCACAAAAAATCAACAATCAGAAGGTCAAATTAGGTCAATTTTAGTGCATCCATTCGGCATATTTGAAGAAATATAATAAAACTTTAAAAACTTATAAAATTACAGTTGTTTATTTCTCCCGCCTTCCTAACATGCCTTCATGGTATAGTGGTCAGTACACTTGGTGCGTATTCGAGAGGTCCATGGTTCGAGTCTTGGCAAGGGCATTGCTCATTTATCACGTCTCCTGCATCAAAATAACCTAATAAATCTACAGTGGCGCCCGAACTAAAAGGGTGGTGTATGATAAATCTCCATCACCAGGATTTGGCAGTTGGGTCCTCTAATCCCCAGTCCTTTCTAGCATGTCTTCGTGGTGTAGTGGTCAGCACGCTCGGCGCGTATTCGAGAGGTTCGTGGTTCGAGTTCCGGCAAGGCTATTGATCATTTTTCATCTCTCCTGCTTTCAAAAATATCTAATGTCCCTACAGTTTACTTCACAATTTATGTGTTGTCTGAGTAAAAACAAAGTTCTCAATTAAATGTCATAGATACTCACTCAAAATTGCACTTGATTTTTAAGTTATATAAATCTGAATTATGTCGTTTCTTTTATGTACATTTCATTTTTTTATGGGTTTTGTGAATAATACGTATACATCTGCAGTCTCTTGTAGCAAAAAGGTAAGATTTAATGAGAGTGTTTACAGACAGGCGTTCTATCTAAATTTATTGTATGTTTGAATAAATTCAGTTATTATAGATGATCGTTAGCATCGTTGTTTTATTCATTATTTTCTTTAACTTTCTCTATTCCATTATATAAAATAGATAAACAGATGTAATATGCTTCGGAAATATGAACTTTATGGCCATTTGCTTTGGATTTTAATATTGCTTTATTTGTTAATCTATTGTTTATGTTATAAGTAAGGTTCTTGACTAATAGCGAGTACTTTTATAACGTTTTTGAGGCGTCAAATACATGAGAGTAGTAATTCTGGAGACACTTATTTACGTATTTTTCAACACTATGTTTTCCACCAAAACTGATGAATTTAACAAGAATCAGAAGAAACGGAATTATTTTTTTTTTAAGTTGAATGTAAAATCAATCCATTAATAGACTGTTTGCGCCAATGGAATCTTCACTAGCATAGGTTTTTCATGCATAAGAAGTTTCTTAGCACCTGAAGTAAACTGAGTTCGATGGATTCCTCTGATTTACTAGATGCCCCATTTTGCTCTGTTGAACATTACTTTGGGGTTCGAATCACAAATACTATAGGGTAAAGTTGCATAAGTCGTACCATGTAAATATTAGGCGTAATATCACGCCGAGCGCGTCTCTTCCAGCAAAACGAGAAACATGCATACATTTATGCGAGTTAGCCAATAGCCCATAGCCAATATTCTTTCACATAGTGTTCGAACTGTATATTTTAGCTTAGAAAGAGAATCCACTATAAATCTGAATTCGAAATTCTTAAACAAAGGAAAGCATTTTGGTCCACCGTTGCTATGGAAACTATCACATTGAAATAAAAAATTGTGAGTCACGCAACTGCCATTTAATAGTCGCAACCCAGAATCTAGATTTATCGTAACTGCTCAAGAATTCAGTGAATGATGCATAAGAAGATTCAGATAGCATCTTCCTCCTCGCTATACTTATTCATAACGTAAACTTGAAGTGCTTATATATGATCTAATAAGGAAACATCTTTATGATCTGTATGAAGTATTAAATAGCATTTCAGAGTTTGTAGTAATCTGAAAAAACTGGTTTATCTTTGTTGAAAACATACTAGTGCAAATGATTTCAGACATGTTAAGACTTTCGAAAGCACGTAGGAATGTTTTATGAATTTCATCTATTGCATGCAAAATGGATTTCAGATTTTGAGAAATTTTTAAACTACAGTTACGGCGAAAGAAATGTTTGTGGACATTTGAAAACACAGAATTTGTTTTAATGAAACAAACTCGTCTATTGCATGTTATTTGGTGCAAAAGAAATTCAGATTCTGTTTCCTCCCCCCCTTTTTTTTAGTCCAAAGGAGCTTTGTCCCTGAAGGACTATTGTTTTCGTTTCGGCATTTTGCATCGGAAACATTAAATGTCATTTCACTTTTCCAGCTGTTGCCACCAGATATTGCAGCTCTGTATTATATTTAAAGGAATTAAATAATGAAGAATGTGCATAAATGTATGCATGTTTCTCGCACTGTGATAAAACGACGATACCTAGAGCCATCGAATTTTGAATAAGGTAATCCTTCACCAGATATGGGCATCTGGAAGCCCAAATTTGGAATTTGGTATTTGTTTTATTATCGATTTCATATTTTGTCAGACATTAAAGAATTTTTGATTAACAAACTCAACAATTTCAAAGCGAGGAATGGCAACACTGTACAAAAAAAAAACACATTTTTATCTCCAGCGGGCGAGAGTGTATATCGGAAATATTAAAAAGAGTCTCATTTTAAAATATTTTGCGATATTGCTGTTGAATTGATGGTTTAAGTGAGAAGAACATGATATTTAATAAATAAAGATAACACACAAAACGTATATGGCAGATATATTATACGTGCATATTCAAAAGTAATTCATATATATACATATATATGTAAAATTATGAATACACTGGACGTTAAATAGCTACTATACCCTAACTAAAAATGCCTTGATGTAAGTCTCAGTATTTGACGAACTAATTTTAGTGTGTATAGACGATAACTATATATAGAGAGCATCAGTAAAACGTATTGCATAAGCCGATAGGAGATAAAGAGTTAAATCATCAACTCTACCATAAGATGATAACGTACGTTGGTTTTCTACATTCCACATTCAGTTTAAGTAAGTGATTTAAACTCAAAGAATATAATTTATCATTGTTCTGATACGTTCTGATAAAACACTTTATTCGCATTTTTGGGTGTTTTCCTCATACAAGTATATAAGCATACAATATTATAACAGAATTGCAATACTGGGTGATATATATACAGAATATATATATAGAGAGAAATCACTGTTTTGCTAAATTTTTTATGAAACTGTTGGTGAGGGTAATGAAAAACTAAGGAACTTCTTAATTAAACCAAGGAGTTGTAAAACGAAATTTGAAATGTAAAAATTGAATCAAAATATGTTTACCATTTTTATTTTTTTTATTTAACACTTCATTAAGCTTTAGAGTGATAGGTTAGTTTGAAGCAGGAGACGTGAAAAATATACAATGTCCTTGCCGAGACTCGAAATCTGGACTTCCCGAATACCCGTCGAGTACGTTTTCCAATTACACTATGAAAGCATGGGGAAAGGATAGAGAAAATACCTTACATATTCCCTCTTTTAAAGGTGACTTAGGAGACGCAATCGCGAAATCCTGGTGATGACGAATTATCGTCCACCACCTTTTAGTTCGGGCCCCACTACAGAGTCATTGGATTTTTTTGAAGCAGTAAACGGGGAAAATATACAGTGCACTCTCCGGAATTCGAACCCTGCATCTCTCGAATACGCGTCGAGTATGCTTCCAGTTACACAACGAAAGCATGTGGAAAGGAGGGAGAAAATACTTTATAACACAAAGAAATTTTGTTCTCTTCTATGCTTTACATGTATACAGAAATCACATTAAACACATTAGCGAAACTACACAGTTACTTGGTATCTGCATCATGTTACAAAATGATATTAAAAAAAATTCCGATAATTTCAAGTGGCTGTATCATGTAAAGATTTGCTGCTATTTAAGGAAACAAATAAAAACGATTGTGCTTTTTATCACCATATGTTAATCATGCGATCAAATACTAAGAAAAAAAGAAACTTTGATGCCTAATGTTTAAGCAACATTCGGCACTTAAAAATCTGGCGAGCTGAAAGTCATATCGAATGGTTTGGCAGGAAGATTTCTGGATGGTATCCATCCTTTGAGGGTTTCCAAATTCTATCACGCCTGTGGTGCATCCTGAGCAAAGTTATGAGTTGATGAGCTGAATAAATGACCGATGGGCATTGGCCATTCTCAACGAATGCGTTAAATTACAAGTATCCGGCTATTTGGAACGGCATCACCATTAATATTAAATTTTTTTAATATAGTAAATAAGAAATTTCCTTAGTTTTGTGATCAAAAACACTGTTTCTGTATATGCTTATTGTGTTTTCCCGAGATTCATTAATTTTTATTATATATGTTGTTCTTCAGATGTAAGCTTGTATGTTTAAAATTATGACGAAAGTTTCTGTTTTAGCAATTATAGTAAACCCCTATTATGTTTACATCAGGATGGTTGATGGCCAAAGTACCTTTTCTTAGTTCTTTTAATGATTGAGTTTCTTATTACTTGTAGTTAACGCTTCATTTCATCACCAGAAGTTTCAAAAACAATCTCAAGCGGAGAGTTTAGAAGAAAAATGGATTTTGAATTCCATACTGTCAACAGCTTTAGAAAAAAATTTTTCTGTCACGACTCTGTAATCATTGCAGTTTGTGATTTATCAGATGAGCCGAAGTTCTTTTCTTGAAAAAAAACCTCTAATTAATTGCAACGGCTGACAGCTGTTATATCTGACCTTCACGGGGCTTAAACTCTGCATGACACGATCAAAACTGCATTATTGCTTTAAAAAAGAAGAACAGTTAATTAACAATGAGAGGGGTAAATAAAAAGTGAAACTGGTGACGGAAAAGTCACTAGCAGAGGAGCAGAGGAGTATATTAGCATTGTGCAGACATTTAAGCAAATCAGGAGCAGAAGTATATGCCCCATATTTCACTGGGATTATCAAGATGACACGGTAACATATAAATCTGCTTCTGGCTGACGCACAGAATTCAGAAAAGTTTGGAGTCATTTGAAATGTGAAGACAAAAATCTCAGCGTCAAAACATGATCAATAATTCAGACGACTGAAGCACATTTCGGCAATTTCTAGAGACTCTAGGCAGTATATGACAGCAGTGGATGCAGTTTTGAAGGACATCACAAAATTTTACACAAGATTTTTCGAAAAGTCGCGTAGTGCTCGAATAAAGCTTTTGGATGGGAAGAAGGATATTTTAAAATGGAACATCTAAACTGTTACGATTAAATTCAATTTTTCAGTAATCAGATGTTTAAGTCTTGTCATATTTATCCCTCTATAGTACTGCATAATTTTGGGGGGAACTCTGTTACCTGAAATAATAAAAATTCGTTCCTTGAATCAGATAAATTTGAATGGTATCTTACTCAAATATTCAAGCAAGCCACGAAGGCCTGAATAAATTTTTTCCAAGGCAGATAGTTTTCATTTCATAGTGTAGTCTTCAGTCCATAATTTAGTAATGTGGTCTTCAATTAGTATAAAGTAGTTTTCGAAGTTTTAAAATTAAATAGTTATCTAGCTATTGGACTACCGTATGAGAGATGTGTTTGAGAGTGAAGTGCCAATTGGAGAACAGTGTTTGGATTCTTCGTTGCGGTAAATTCCAGGCTATGCGGTGAAACTACGTACTGTTACTACAAATAGTCGTGCTGCTGTGTGTGGGGGGGGGGGGGTATTGCTGCTGTTCTAGAAATCCCACTACTGGTTTGCGGTAGGTCGGACGGAACTGCTAACCACCACGCCATTTCGTTTTTGATGCGTTATTTTAATTTATTGTTAAGTTAATAAGTATTCTGTTTATTGTTACAGAGTCTGGTTCCCTGGATTATATTCTTTCTAGTGTGAAGAAGATCACTAACCAAGGATTAAATATCTCTTTTAAATCCCCGCTTTGTTTTTAACCCTTTTAGTACCAACCCAAAGTATCGTACCTACGCGAAGAATACCTGTCCAGTTTAGCGAATTTCCTAAGGTTTAAGAAAAACGTCATAGAAACCAAACTAGGAATGATGTTTACAATTTCCAAAAAGCTGTATATTACGAAGTAAAGTAATGTCAATTGTATTTCAATATTTGTTGAAAATCATACAGATAACATCAATATACTATTGATATGAAAATCCTAATTTTTTTTTTCTTTTTTCAAATCTTTTCCACTGAAATTAGACAATTTACAACGCTTTATAAGTTTATTTTGACACAAAATTTTTATAAGTTTATTTATTATTTTTATAAGTTATTTATTACTCTCGCAATGCGAATAGTAAGGCGCCATCGGATATTCAACTATGTATCATCGTTGGCAATTTCGCAAGTCGTTCCGTATATAGGAAAGGGACGGGAATTAAAAGTCTTTATGGTTAAGTCTTTATTTGCTTGCTTTGTTGCAGTCAATTTATAAGGTACTTCTCCTGTAGCATGCCTTCATGGTGTAATGGTTAGCACACTCGACGAGTATTCCAGAGGTTCGAGGCTCGAGTGCTGGTGAGGGCACTGCACATTTTTCACATCTCCTGCTTCGAAATAATCTAATGTCCCTACAATGGAGCCCGAACTAAAAAAGGTGGTGGGTGATGATTCTCCACCACCAGGATATGGCGACTGGATCCCCTAATCCTCAGTGGCCCTTTAAAAGGGGTAGTTTATAAGTATCTCTCCCGTCTTCTTAGCATACCTTTGTGTGTAATGGTCAGCATAGTCGTTGCGTATTCAAGAGGTCCGAGGTTCGAGTCCCGGCGAGGGTATTGCTCATTTTTCATGTCTGCTGCTTCAAAAAACCTAATGTCTCTACAAAATAGCTAATTAATTGAAATGTTTTATTTATCAACAATATTTAACGATGTGGCATTGAACTTAATTCTTTTATATTAATTAGCAATAAAAGATTTTTTGTTATAACATAATCTTTCGCTTATCTTTCGTTATATAATTGTTAATACAAGATTTGGCAATATAAAGTCAAGTGCTTTTGTTGTTGGTGTTACCAATCTCACTTGCTCGACAATGGTCATAACAAGCCCACGACATTCAACGTGGTAAGGAGTCAAATGCGGTTGGCATGAGCCTTGAGCACCATATGTATGACATTCGAACTTAATCTTATATTCGATTTCAGTTTTGAGGGACAGAACACAGGTCGGTCGATTTCGTGGGTCTCCCAAACCCTCTTCCCCTGCTGACAACCTGCATTTTTCAAAGAATTCAAACTACTCTTACTCAAATAAGGCATCCTCTTAAGCACTTTTCTTTAATACTGCGCTGATTACAAAATCTAATCCAAATGTATGTGGACAGCGTCCTTGGATCTATCTAAGGACGTCCTTGGAGCGTCCTATCTAAGGACAGCGTAAATCAATACATCCCCAGTGGATACCGTCCCATGTTGGGGTGTATGCCAACGAAACAGCTGACGATTTGGCAAGAAAAGGTTGTGATCTTCCTACACCCATTTCCACTGATTTATGCCCAACCGAAATTCATTCCTATTACAAACATAAAACTGACATGGAATGGAAAATTTCTCCTGTTCACCAGCGGTATTTTGCTGAACAACCAGGCCTGTCACTTCTGAGTAAAAAATCTAGGCCTATCCAAATGGCCATACCCAGATTCAGAAGTGGGCATCTTAGATCCATGAAATTCAGAGAGGAAGAAAAGACCTTCCTCTAGTGTGCTTGTTCCCTCCCTGCCTCTCCCGCTCACCTACTGGATTGTATAGGCGTCTCCCTGAGACAGCTGTCGGCTGAGCAAGACGACATCAGCGATTTGCTTGTGCGGCAAGGTCTCTTGGGCTTGGTGTAGGCTTTCCTGCCCCAAGGTTATTTGAAACAACAACAGACTATCTAAGGTTATAATTGATGAAGCTAATTATAGATAGTATGTAAAATATATGCTTTATTTCAATTGTTGACAAAATGATCAACTTGCTATCCTGATGAAACAAAATAACAGCATTTTTTGGAGTTTGTTAGTTTACACCGTACATCCTGCATTACTGGTGAACAGCCTATTTTCTAAGCCTGTACTGTTTTTATCTTAATGGACTAATATTACTTTCAACAAATACTAATTTTACTAATATTATAGTCAACAAAATTAAGATAAACTTCAGGAAGTTAAACAAATATGCTGTTACTACGCAGTGTAATTGCTTCTATGCGTAACAACAATTTGATTGTTCTTTTATCTGTATAACAACATAATTTTGAAGATAAGCAACATGATTATGATATACTTCATTAGTATTTAAGATAAACTTCATATAATGTTAACATTTATCGCACTCTTCAAATTTTATTGCTAAATGAGTATTGCGAACAAGCTTTAAGCAGTCCATGATGTTCTTTTATTGCTTTCTGTGTAATTTCTAGAAATTCAATAAAACAATCTGGATGCCAGAGAAATCTTTCGATGAAATTGTTTTTAGACTGAAGATCAATCAACAGAGTACGTGATAGAAATTTCGAAAACATAATTTCTGTAATCGACAAATTAAAGCTGATAGGTGATTTGTAACAAAAGAGCGTGGGCCTCTAATCTGTGCTAAAAAGTTTTAAAGGCACAGCCAAGCACTTGCAACCTTCGAATTCGTGATTTCAATTTCAACCAAAAGAAACTCAAACAAATGTATGATAGGAGAAATGGTGGAAGTAAACATCAGTTTTTACAAAGTTCAGTCCTATCAATCATTATATCCATTGGTTAACAAGTCCATATACGCATTTTTACTTCTTTGTATGAAATAAAGGAAGTGTTGTAATTGCGAAAATTTTCGGGTGTCATATTTCAACGGAAATATCCATTTTGACCGCTACCGAACGCCATTTAACGATGCTTTTGTGTGACATCTTTACCAAAGAACAGAATGAAGACTTCTTTTTTCCGAAACGGGTTGCAAAAAGGATTTAAAATGGATTCGGAAGAGATTTTTTAGTGACATCTGTACGTACGTATATATGTATGTTATATGTCCGCATATATGTACGTATCTTTGCATAACTCAAAAAAGAGTAGCCTCAGAACATTGAAATTTTATGCATAGGACTGCTATAGCATGTAGTTGTGCGTCTTCCTTTTTTAATTGCTATCGGTTGCATCAAAAGTACATATATATATATACCCATTCAGTTACTCGGCTTCATTAGCTCATTGTTTTTATTCTTATATGTTGGTAACTTGTGCAGTTTTTACTTTAAAATGATGGAATTATGCTGCTCTTATCTTCCGGTTAAGGTTTTTATGCCTGCAGTTAATCTGCATGCAATAGTTGTAGAATTATCTAGTTAAGAGTTGTTCAAGTGCGGCGAAGCCTATTTTTTTACCACAGCAGCCATATTTGTTTACATTTGAAACTTAGCAGAATAGTGAAAAGAAGTCAATTTTTACACTTTCAGTGTCTTTTTGCCGAGTGGGACCAAAAGAAAACTTTCAGTTTTGTGCACCGAAAAATCTGCCTTTTTACTCGCTGGCTGAATTGACTATTTTTGCGTAGAAAGTCTAATTTGAATTTCAAGATTTTTTTTATTGTTTTAACTGCATTTGATGCTTTATATTTTTCTTTTAATTTTTTTCTTCAAATAAATTGAGTAAATTTTCTTCAAATAAATCAATTTTAATAAACATATTTTGGGGTCTTATGTATTTTTGCCTTATTGCGAAGTGAGAACTGGTTTAATTGAATGAGAAATATGTCTTTAATGAAATTCAAAGAAATAAGTTTAAATAAAATTGCAGCAAAAAATATGTATAATGTAATATTTCGTACAAGGAAGTCATGTGGTGTACACATCAGATTTTGTTTTACTTTAAATTTTACCTGAAAATAAATTTAAACAAATAAATACTGCGATTTCGATTGATTTTGTAGTATAACTTTTCAGAGATCAACAAAAATAATAACTTTTACTATTTAACACAAACAAGACAACTGCAAGTTTTGGAAATTCTTTTTTAATTAGAAGAAAACAAATAAAGAAAATCTTGTATTCTTATTCAAGGTATTGTAATTGCACGTTTTTAAATCGTAAAATCATTGTTGAGCATTAAAAGTCGAACTTTGTCTGGAATCGAAATCGAGTTGAGTATTTAATAAAGATTCTCTCTCTCGAACGTTGATAACAGAGAATGAAAGCGACTGATGCCACGGGCATGGGATGAAAAAACACTTCTGAAGATTTTAACTGTTGTTATTACTCTTATTTTAACTGTTTTTATAGCATATTATATATGTTAATAGATGTTTATTGTAATTACAAAATGCAAATTAGCTGTAAAGGAATTTTGTTGGACATCTAAACAATGAATTAAAAAATTATTATTAATGTCATTAAATTTTATTATAAATTATGAATTTTGTAACTTTTAATAACTTAAGCGAAAGCGTTAATCTAACCGTTTTCTTAATGGGAAAAAAATGCATCTGCGGCTATCGGTCATTCCGTACATCTTCAAATATTTCGGAAATCGGAATGACTCATTACGCATGTAAGATACAATAATCGACCGAGGTTAATTTGTGGCGGTTTAAAATATTACATCTGTTTCTTGGTCAGCGGACTAATTACACACCTTTCCATATTATATTGGGATAACAAAGTGAAAATTTAATACTGAGAGGGAATAGGGAAGGATTTTTCAACCTGACAGGGAATAAAAGTATGCAAAATTTCCGAACAAAGAGTAAATTCTCTTACCTTTGCTTCACATAAAAAAAAAAAAAAAAAATTGTGTTTGTGAAACTATCGACAGTGTTCGAATAGTTTGTGAAATTATCAACAAAAAGATGCATTTGCTTTATATATCACAGAGAAAAAAACAGTGCATTCAAAATAATTAAACTCTGCATAAAAGCTTATTTAAGCCGAAATAAGCTTTTGCATAAAAGTCCTCTGTCTCTAGTTATAGTTCAAGATTAGCTATAAAAATTCAAATCTTCTAGCTTCTCAGTAATTAAAAAGCTTAAATTATTTTCTCTATTTTAATCTATAATTTTTTATGTGAGGCTGCGCAACAGAGTGTACTTTTGGACTATAAGTAGTTCAACCCGGGTTCGAATCCCGTTGCATGAACTGCTGGATGGGGGAGTGTTTTCATGATTTTTCCCATATCTAATGTAAATAGAGCCAGTTTTATTTGGAATATTCTACATATTTTCATCAACTGCACAATCTGGCAATTGTCTCCACAGCATTAAATCATTTAACTACGTTTCCCGCAAGCAGTGTTAAGGCATCAATGATAAAAAAAAATATCTGCTTATTTAAATATATAATGGGAATTTTTTTAACTTTTTCTTTGAAAAACTCGCCTTGTGACATATTTGTAACTCTAAACAAGTAAATTGATGAACTCTTGGATATATATTCAAACTATGTCAAGTTACAGTTTCTCGCTGTATTCGTCAGGAGCTGTTTATGTTCAAAGTTATTCTACTTTAAATATAATCTGCAAGATTCCGTGGAATTTATTTAATAAGTATTACATCTGATGCATCATGTTTACTTTAATAAATTCTAAGTTATTTGTAACATTATTTTTCTAATTTATTTGTAATTAACAAGAAGCTTAATGTGAAATGAATTCTCTTCTCTCCGAACAGATTACTGCCGAGGTTATCCCACAAGGTTTTGGCGTTATGATTACCCAAGTTTCCATCAGATGGAGCCACCAGCGATCACAGCATCTGAGAATTCGTTGAAGAAATCCAACGGATCCTTCAGTCATTCTCATCTTTATTGAGAGCTTTTGAGTACTGATAAGCAAGATCGTATCAGTATGGTGCTAGAAGGAGAAATACATAGTCATTGTTTGAGGGTTTTTTTCTCCCTCAGCTGAATTTGACAGATAAAAAACTAACTTTAATTGCGCTAATAAGTAGGCTCAGGACCGAAACCGGAGCGGTTTTTTTTGAGCGGCACAGTTTAGAGGCAGTTAAAATTTTTTAATTAGGAATAACAAAATTTAGAGAAGGCACTGGGTAGTAGAATTTCGGGGTGGCAAAATGTTTAGAATTTATGGAAGCAGTTGGCAGCAGAATGTAGGATCCGCACCGGATGGCCCTGCAAATAGCTAGAATAGATAATAATTACATCTGCCAGTCAGTTGGCAATTGTCATAATGCGTACTAGAAAAACCGCTCACCAAAAGTTACTTATTGTCAAGCCTGTAAGCGGAAAAATTTCTGTAGTATGATTATAGAAATGCTTCTTAGATATCCTCTGATTTAGGGTTTTTTTTTTTTTTATAGATGGGAAGCTTGGAATTAACATTTAAACAAATTAAAAGGAAACACCTTTCCATCATTCTTTTTATAATTATATAAGAAGTGTGTAAATAATTAACTTTTATGGTTGTCTCATTATTTTTTTAATTTCAAGGAAATAACAAAAGTAATATTAAAATATTGATTTTTTAGTTTTTTTTAATAGTTGGATGTTTTATCTTTTTCTGTTTTGTTTTGTTTTGTTTTAGCTATGAAAGTGATTAATTCAAATTTAATTAGTTATGGATTAACGGGGTTTATTGTAAAATATTGCATTAAATTTTTTTGGAATAATCATACGCTTGTTGTTAATTTAGGAAGTAACACATTTATTAATAGTAAATTTTCGTGACAAAATATCAAGAATTCCTTTTTATAGCAAAACTGATTCTAATACTTTAAAAATTCAGGTTTACACATTAATGGCAAGGCTAATGGAAATAGACAAACACAAGCAGGGCTTAAGTTGCGCCGGTACTTCCTAGTTTTGGGGATAACTCCTAATTCTACCGGAGCCCTCAATAAGAAGACTCCGGCTCTTGTTTTATGTAACTGAACAACAATTTCAGTAGGAATTTGATCTTGAAAATTTTATTTTAATAATAAAATTATATTAAAAAATCGCTTATTAGATTTTAATTTATCGCTTTGCATTTTCTTAAATTTTAATTTTAATTATTTAATTAGTTTAACCATTAATTACTTAATTATTTTAATAATGAATTGTTACATTTTTAATTATTAATGATTTTATTAGTCCTTTTATTTATTTATTTATTCTTGTTCCTCTTTCCTAAAGGTATAGGGCTCAGGCTTCTATAGGGCTCAGGCACTTCTAATTTTAAAAATTAAACTTTGAACACAAAACGTTTTAGCATAAAATAATAAACATATGTATAATCGATATCTCGCCCCCTACCTTCTGTGAAAAAAAAATCATGAAATACAGTAAAGAATTAGAAAATTTTCACGAAGCAGTAGTTGTACTATTTCAAAGTTCTCCACAGAATCTTACTTAGAATTTTTAAATTGATAATTTGTATCATAATAGAGTATACATGTATTTTAAACGCATAATGTTTACTAATGTTAAAGCTTTTAGGTAATCAGTTATGTATTTAATACCATATACTATTTGTGCGAAAAGAGCTTAAAACTGCGCGTAAGCTCAGTCATTTTTCCTTATATATCTTTACTAGGCTAAGTCAAATAACAAATTCAGGAATATTTAAATGACACAAGACAACGATTTAATCTACTTTTAAAGAAACATTTGCGTTCTTTCAAAGATGAATCATAATATGGTTGGTAGTTCTTCTATGGAAAGATTTCAGTTTCTATGGAAAATGTTAATAATGTAAAACTAAGGGATAAATAATTTGAATACCATGTGGAATTGACTTTATTGAGAATGTTTTTGTTGTTGTTTTGTTGACTTAAGCAAATGTTTTCATATCAGGGTATGATCTGTCTAAAATTTGAAATAATCATTAAAAATAAGATATCATATTATAGATATCTATATCTAAAAAATAATATAAATATATTTCTTTGCTACATTGAGATGGTATGCATTCATTATGAAGTATCATGTAAATAGCTAAATACTACCATTTGAATGTAGATGGATTTTAATTTGTGAAATATTTTTCCTTCAAATATAATATTTTTTTTAATTTGCTGCATTGGCGATAAAATTGCGAACGCATTCCTAATGCTGTTGGCTCATTATGCTTGCTTTCAATAACACAAATTAGTGTATTAATTTATCCAAAACATTTCTTGTACACTGAAAAAAAAGGACAGCTCTATATCTCCCGTTCTACTGGGCCGATTGACGAAACCCAATTGCGTTTGTCATGTTTTGACAGCGTGATTTAAGATATATATTAGATTTATATATAGCATTGTTCTACTACAGGTATTTTTACACAAAATCGGAGTTTTTCTGAAATAATTTACCAGTTTTTTCCCATATTTTGATTCTACGATTCAAATTATGCCTAAATATATATTTTGTAAATTTTGGTACGAAATTTACAGAGAAATTCAAAAAATTATCTTGGCGCGTTTTTTTTTCATTAGGTTTTAATTCAAAATCATTTTCGAAAAATTTATAAAAATTATTTAAAATTACGAATTAAAAAAATGGGAGAATTTTATTTGGAATGAACCTAAATTTCGAAATGTGGAAGGAAGAATCAAATAAGTTTAATAAAAAAAAGAGATATAAACAAACATATACCAAATTCAATTAACATTCAGGAGCTAAAATTTTGAGAGCTAAATTTTTAAAAATTACTCGTGCGATTTTTACAAAATTTATCAGTTTCTCATAATTTGAATCGTAGAATCGAAATATGGGAAATCATTGGCATGTGATTTCAGAAAAAAGACATTTCGGAAAATTCAATTTTCTGTCAAAATACCTATATTAGAACAATGCTATATATAAATATAATACATATCTCTCACTTTCGAGACATGAAAAACGCAATTTGAATTTCGTCAATCGACCCAGGAGAACGAGAGGTATAGAACTATTCTTTTTTTTTTGGAGGCGGAGGGCAAAGTGTACATTAAAAATATATTTGCAACTTATAAGATGTATATGATAATGTTTTGCTGGTTAAAATGTACACATATGCATATACAAATTATAAATGAAGATGAAATTCAGTAACTAGCCTTTAGGAGATATATCATTCATTTGTGCTCTGGCTAGTAGCTTACTCGAATTTCGTGTAAAGTTTCACACATTAATAATAAGCTTATTTATGTACAGTTCATTCTGCGAAGATAATTTGTTATTTGTAACCTAGGTAATATACACATTAGGAACAGATAATAATCAAGCAGACCTAATTTAGTAATGTTAGAAAATGTCAATGTTATGTTATTTTAATATATATTACAGTGTGTATATAATGAACGAATGTATAATAAACGAACACACATTCTTATGCTTGCTGAGGCCTCCGTGAGCCTAATTATTATTTGTTAATATAGTATTTCCTCTCTGCTTCTATATTTTAAGAGTAAATGTTCACGTGCATTACTTTTGCATTTGATTACTTTATTTACTGATTTTTTATGTATATATTTTTACTAACATTTGTTTGCCATGAGATTTGCATTTAAACAATATGAGGAAATTTTGATTTGAATTTTATACATTTTAGTGTAATTATATTTTTATGTGTTAATATTCCAGTCAGAAACTGAAATCAGTAATATGAATTGTATTTATGTTT
Source organism: Stegodyphus mimosarum (assembly GCA_000611955.2). Classification (NCBI taxonomy): domain Eukaryota; kingdom Metazoa; phylum Arthropoda; class Arachnida; order Araneae; family Eresidae; genus Stegodyphus; species Stegodyphus mimosarum. Next base: position 28,904 of record KK112772.1, read on the forward strand.
TTCAGTCGCTATGTCTGTGACTACTTACGAACAATAAAGTACTTTATCTCCAAATGTTTTGTTTCTTCAATGAATACGGCATTTATTGTTGTTTCTTTAATGTAAAAAGATAATTAATTATTACTTTTTTAAAACTTTTAAATCAGAATTGTAATTACTGTTAAAACTTTAAGAAAGATGCTTGTACCTGTAAAGGCAAAGTCAATATAGGTTTAATTTTCATATCAATGCGTTTCAGTTTATTTATTATTTAGAAATTATTTACAAATTAATGTTGGGTTGTTCTTACCTTGGAGTCTGGGAACACACTTCATAAAATGGTTGAAACTTCTTTACGTCTAGGGGAAATGTAAACACTAGCCCAATAAACATTTTATCTTGAGCATTTAATGAATATTATCAATAATTTTTACACAGTATGCAAATGGAAGACAGAAAGATGAATATTTACTGGAAATTTACAGTAATAAAGAAGAATAAAAAGTTCTTTCTTTTTAATGTCGTACATCTTCGTTATACGTCTTGTTCTTCTTTTGTTTTCACGGCGGACTCGTCTGCATTTTTTTTTTTCACGAAATAGTTCTGTTGAACGGCGTACAATTTTATCTGTAGGTCTTGAAAGATGACATCTCACAATAATATTATGTAAAATTGATAAACATTAGCAGGAGAAATTGAATAGCCCGTAAAAATTGACAAATAAGAACTACACAGAGTAAGAAAGAGAGATGTGTCTGTGAGTGTATAGATGTCTTTGTAATGGAGAGGTGTACATAATACAGAGGCTGTTCGCACATTTTTAGACGATTTTGGCAAGCGGTAATAAAAACTCGTTTGCTGCAAAAGAAGTAATTGCAATTGTACTATGTTTTTAAAAGTCAAAATTATCGTCTGTGGCTTGAAAGTTTTGTTTTTATTCAAAATGGCCAATTTAACAAAGCAGTGGTTAGAAGGCTACATTTACGCTCTTTCCGAAGAGAAATATGCATACTCCGTTATCCAAAAAAATGTGAGAGTCATGGTTTTGTGATATCTAAAGCGTCGATAGGTAATATCATCAACAAGAAAGGAAAAAAACGTCCAATTGGAGCCTCGAGTGGAACAAAAATTCCAAACAAGTATCCAAGGAAAAAGCGGACATCTTCGACCATTGCAAAGGTACGTTGTTTAATGTTAAAAGAAAATGCCCCTAGTCAAAGGACAGTTGCAAAATCATTAAAATGCTCGGTGTCTACTGTAAACAAAATGATAAACCTTGATTTAAATCTAAATTTAAAAGCGAAAAAACGCAACGTGCATCGTCTTCTTCCAAAGCATATCGCTCGACGCAGGACACGCTGAAGAATTCTATATGAGAAACACTTATCCAAAGAAAAATGGAAAACAATTATCACAATAGATGAAGCATGGGTGTATTTAAATGATTATAACAAAAAAAAGAGCCATTTATTATCATAAAAGGGGAAAACAAATTAAGTGCATGGTTCAAAGAATCGAAAGAAAGTTTTTCTAAGGGGTTCATGATTGTTGCTGGTTTTTCTTATAATGGCAAGTTAAAAATAAAGAGAGTGCAAAAAAATGTCAAGATTAACTCCAAATACTATCAGGAACATATTTTATCGCCGATTTTTCTGAATGAAATACCATCGCTTTACCCACAGAGCCATCCATCTGTGAGACTCTCTCGAGACAAAGCTAGCAGTCCCATATCAAAATCCACTGTAAATTTCCTAAAAGAAATGGAACAAAAAACTGGTATCGGGGCCATACCCTTCACTGATATCCCTACTAAATCTTCCGATGTGTCACCTATGGATTTTTGTGCTTTCGGACTTTTAAAAACTGCATTATCCAAACGTTGTCCCAAAACCCTAACAGGACTCTGGAAAGCTGTTCGGGAGGAATGGGATAGAATACCTCTTCTGACACTTCAAAAGGCATTATTATCCTGGAAATTGCGGTGTCGAAAGATAGTTCAGAATAAGGGATGTCAAATAGAACATTTAAAACACAAGAATTTTATGTAATTTAGTTTTGTGAATACAATATACATCGTCTAAAAAATGTGAGAACAGCCTCTGTACTCATTTAGACAAAAGCATACATGTATATATAAGGTTTTTGATTTCAAAATTATTTCTGAAAAACGTTGATGTGCAGCAAAATCCTGCTTTAACATTTTGTTATGGCTGCACTGATGGCACGACTTCTTTTGGTAATGGTGTTGCCAGCGTTTGTTAAAGTCGCGTATTACTTACTGAATATAGAATTAAAATACTTTTAATACATATCTATGAGAAATTTTACTAACAGTAAAATATAATAACATTGAAGGTACAGAAGCGATTATTGTAGGTTACTGCCCTCTTTATGTGAAGAATCTTTCAGTCGACAGTTTAAGCGCATTCTTGAATTCTTGCCTTGTCTGAAACAACTAGTCTCGCCTTCTAAATTTTTCAGTTGTATTTTACGTCCTCTGATTGGTTATAATTGAAACGATATCAAAAGAGAAAAAGGATCATTGATCCGTTAGCTTCCTTGAAATCGAGAGGCTCTGGCGACAGACATAGTGCAAATTGCTAAAATCTCTTGACACTGGCCGTGAAGTTGATCGTACTTCCATGTGTTTAGCAAACAAATAAAGTGTTATATGGAATGCTTTACTCATTAGTTTGGATATAAGAAAGAGTATGGGCAATGTAAAATAAAGCTGCGAATATTAGCCGAAGAGAGAGGAAGAGAAGTATAATATTTAAAGACAAACTATCTTTCACATTTACACATACAAAGGGAAAAGCACTCAGGCAGACGCAAGTCTTATACCAACTTAAAACGTCAACATAAAAATTTAGATCAATATAAAAAATTAAATAAAGGCTAAAACATTTTGCATTGTATGATGAAACTGAAAATGAGCACTATTACTCCTCGTCTGGGTAATCGATATCTTTGGCATGCCGATTTCAGTATAATGGAAAGTGTTACAATAGTTTTTAATCCAAACGTAAGTAATCAGAAATTAGTAGCCTAAATGCTAAACATTTTTGCCGACATTAAATTATTGCCACATTATTTACACGAATAACATAAAAGTACACCTTCCATCTTATACTTCATTTCGCAAGAACTACTTTACTTGCGATCTAAGAGTCAGGATTCCAGGACGACACATAACTACAGGCAACATCAATTTTAGAACAAGGTGACTCATATTTATGAATTCCCAAATGACCGCGAAAAAGGAAGAGAATATAAAATATTTAAAAATAAGCAAAGCAATAATATTACTAATTTAGTAATTTAATTACTTCGGAGTTTATTTCTAACGAGAAAAAAACCAAGAAAAATATAGAATATAGATGTACAAGGAATTTAGTAGAATGAGGTGGCAATATATGTAATCTGTTTAACAGAGAAAGATATAAAAATAAAACTGAATGTAAAAATATGGAAAAGGAAAAGAATAAAGTTGCATAATGCAACGAAACGTAAGTTTTACCTCAAAATGTCATTTTTGATTATTCTCATTAAAGCACGTGGAATTAAAAACATCAAGGGAGACATCTGAGCAACAGCTTAGCCTGAAGCACAGAAATCTATCCTTACTGAAGCTATTATTACCCGTTCTTTTTATTATCTTTATAAAGTCGGAACTTAAATTCAGAAGTTAACTTGTTTTAAACTAATGGAAGGTGGTCAATTGGTGAAAATTTGTCTAATAAATCATTGACTCATGAAACTTGAAAGGTAACGTCCGGACTTTTGTTAAAATGCTTTCTACTGTTAAAAAATTACTTGGTTCTCAGCGTGGAGACTTAGTAATAGTTCACTAGCTGTTCTGTTTTAAAGCTGGGCTATAACCTGAAGTTAAAAAAATACGAAAAGATTTTCTATTGTTTGACATTGCTCCAGGTAAAATTCAGTCCTTGAAACTAGATCATGCAAGTCTTGAAATCATATCTTTCTCTATCAATCATAACGTCAATTCTGGAGCCACCCGATCTAGGGGTGACTATAGCATTTAAGATCTATTACGTGCAGAGAATTTTCAATGTTTTAATAGAAAAACATGGAATTGCTAGCGGTAAAGTGATTAAAAATATTAAGCCAAGCCAGAAAGCATTATCAGTAATCAAGGAATCGGTGGATGAGAATGAAATTTCTGCATTTAAATATTTGTTGGCTAAGATTTCTGAATGTAAATATTTGTTGGTTTAAATTATGGCCAAAATCCTTAATTGACGCAGAAATATGTGGTAGTTCAAATGATTGTATGAGCATTGTGGTAGCTGAAAGGAAACCTTATTCCAGACATAGAAAGAGAACGTTATGAAGCAGAAAACAAAACAGACATAGAGCAAAAGATATTGCACTATGATCGGAAGTAACGTACTTGCAAAGTTTATCGCAGTACCGAAGAAACAAGCAATCTTAGAGAACAAAGCGGAAGTGGAAATTCTTCAGCCTTCTATAGTTTAGAATAAAACGTTTAAATGAGTAGTCTTTCTTTCGAAGAACATGTTAGTAATTGCATTCTTGTATACGATTTCTTTATCTATGAGAAATTTCGTTAAGACATTGGGAAAAAAAGAACAACATTTGATGTCGTAGTCCTTCATCTTAATGGCTTAAATATTGATTAATATTTTTTATTAAATTAGTTTTATTAATAATTACAAACAACACTTGAATAAAAGTTCTCTATCTGTACTTATGACTATCATTTCAAATGAAATTATTCAAATTATTAAAGAAGGGTTAATCCATGCCAAGCGCATTATTTTAATGGCTGACCAGTTTCTTATCCGTAATTTTGTTATCTGAATAACGCTACATGAACCTACTTACGAAAATAACGAGTGATTATCATAAAATTTACCTTGTTTAATCTAATTAAGTAATCTATCAATTAATGAACACTAAGTGAAATCAATAGAGGATAAATAAACAACTGAAACAATTAAAAAAAATCTGAAAGGTTTCAGATTTTAAATTACGTGCAAGAGGGCGTTTTTTTAACATTTTGTGTGTTACCTTTATTAAACCTTATTAAATACCATGCTATTATGTTACCTTATTAAGTATCATGCTCTTCGCACTTAAGCCATAAAATTCAGTTCAAGAGCAAATATCGCAAAATAATTTTTAAATTAGTATATCTTTAGAATTTCCGATACACAGTCTCACGCGCTGGAGATAAAAATGTTTTTTCTGTACAACGCTGCCATTTCTCTCTTTGAAATCCTTGGGTTTGTTAACAAAAAAATCGTTAAAGTTTTACAAAATGTGAAATCGATAATAAAACAAATTCCAAATTTCAAATTTGGACTTGCATATGCCCGTAATCGCAGGGGGATTACATTATTCAAAATTTGATGGCTTTAGGTATCGTTGTTTTATCACAATGCGAGAAACATACATACATTTTTGCAGATTTTTCATTATTTAATTTCTTTAAATATAATACAGGGCGATAATATTTGGTGGCAACAATTTGAAAAGTGAAACAACGCTTGTGGTGAATCAACACAAAATGCCAAAACGAAAATAACAGTCCTTCTCGACAAATTGCCCCTTTGGACTAATAATCCGTTATAAGTAATTGCATATTATATCTTTATTAATTGCAATCAGCTACAATCACGTCCATCACTTAATGAAAATGTTTGAAATATAAATTACTTCTATTAAAGGGTAAAATCATCAACGTTAATGAGTAGCAATGTCTTGAATTTTTTTCTTTTTATATAAAAATAGAAAATAAATAAAGGTACAAAAAGAAAAAAAAAAACTGAAAGCTGTCAGATTTTATATTACACCCAAAGGTTTTTCTTTAAATTTTTTGAGTGTTACCTTTATTTATTAAATATCATGTTCTTCGCACTTAAATCATCAAATTCAATTCGACAGCAATATCACACACAAACACACAAAAGAAAGAAACCTCGCGCATAATATATCCGTGCTTGACGATTCACGTAATGTTAATGTTAATGGAACGCTTTCATATTGATGAGTTTGTTAATAAAAACATGGTTAAAGTTTAACAAAATGTGAAATAGGTAATAAATTCCAAATCTGGGCTTCCAGATGCCCATATTTGTGTGGAAAACTACGTTATTTTAAATTTGATGTTTCTAAGGTATAGCTGTTTTTTCACATTGCGAGAAACATATATACACTCATGCAGATTCTTCATTATTTAATTTCTTTAAATATAATACAGGGCTCTAATATTTGGTGGCAACAATTTAAAAAGTGATTCAGCCTTTTATATTGAACCAAACCAAAACATGCCAAAAAGAAATCAATAGCATTTCTGGGAAAATTGCCCCTTTGGGTTAAAAATGGAAAGTAGAAAATAAATAAACATATGTAAATATTCCTGGAAGATTTTTGTTATAACTAATGTATTTATTATTGTGATTTTTGTTATTTTGATGTATAACTTGAAATGAAGTTTTACGATATATATGAGACCGACTCATCAAAGTTTCATTAGACAATAAAGTTTCTTATTGGAATCAAATCTCAAAGGAAATTTCCCTATTATTTTAATGTGACTCAACTAAGGCGTGTTATTTAGCTATATTTTTCATATCTGGTCTAGTTTCAGGATAAAATTGAGGCAGAAACTGCAAATTAGATTTCTTTCTTCCATCAAGCACCAAAAAATATGTCGCTCATTCTCATTTTTATATAAGTGCTGAAAAACGATAAAAAATTGATAATTTATTATTTATAAAAGTCAGCTGCTGCCTTTACTATATCTAACTAGTAAAATATATTACTACTGAAAATTAAACTGCCGTTGAATATAAGTAGCGTTGTAATACTTCGTTGCAAAATTTTTATTGTAAAAATACAAAATATTGATTGGAAACTTTATTTCTCTTTCTCAATACAACATTCAACAAACCAAAACTGGCTTGTTTTAAAGGTATATGTATATAGACATGTCTGAAAATGCATTTGGAAAACCTATGCAACTTTAGTGAATGGGTACGTTTGTAAGGTTTTTGAGAAACATACTGTTTTGAAAAAACAGCTAGAGGATCATTGAATTCTGTCTTAAATTTTGATGGGCAACAGTTAAATACTCGAAATATTACAGTATGTGTACGTGGTAATATTTTACAGCTTCTCATTCACAGCAAAATTGTTAATAAAATATTTACCATTTGAACAGTGGCTTTTAAGCAAAGCAAATGGTTTTATTCTTATTTATAAATGCAAATATTGTTGTCATTTATATTCTTCTAATACCTTCGCATAAAAATAACGGGTAATTTCAATTCCAAGGGTAAAAATATCCGCTGTACCCTACAAAGAAGGTGGAATTTCCTTGGTAGTTATCAGAGCCGTGCCTATATATTTTTTCACCTGAAGCAAAGCGGTAAATGTGCGGCCCTGTATACAACGCAAGATTATTTATTTACCTATTTGTCGGGGGAAGGAATAAATAAATAATATTAAATGATGTTTGAAAACGTGACATTATACAAAACGCGCAATATATATATATATATTATTGCCAATAATGCATATATATGCATTATCCATAAATTGCGCGTGTTTGTATAATGTTAATTTTTTTAGCAAGAAGCATATCTTTGATATCGATCCAAGATCAAAGAGGACTAACTTAACAAACTAAATTTTTAAAAGATATTTTTTACGTCAAAATCAATTAAATTACATTAGAATTAGCAAGAACAGTTTGTCTTAAATCTTTCACAAAGTACTCAAAATTTTAAACCTCTTTTTTTACTTCTGTTAAACTGAAAAATTTATTTTGTTTCAATATGAACTATTAAAAAACATTTATCTTATCTTACATCTTTACATCCCAGTTGACAAAGAAGGAAACAATTTGTTTAATCCTTCAGCATCTGCTTCAGAAATAACTTTAAACGAAAGAATCCAGACAGCTTCCGCGCAACATGAGTGTGAATACAAGCCAAAAACTTCTGTTTGTGCTCCTCGTTTATTGGAAAATATCATACACAGAGAAAAAAAAGTGCAATAACTAATATTACGGTACATTTCATTTTCCATCACACTTGTTTATTCTTCGGATGATATTCCAGCAGTCGTTTATGAAATTGTAAAGCTCAGCAGTTATGTCGCCGTCTATGCTCAGTTAGTGGACTTTGGCAAGTTTGTTATGACTAAGTAAAGAGCTTAAGCCAAACTAATGAGAGACAGTAAAGAACAACTAATGTCAGCGGTATAATATTTTCTGTGAAAGTGTAGTCTATACAATTCGTTACACACAATTCGTCTATACAATTCGTTACAATTAGTTATTCATTCAGTAAAAAATTTTAATATTAGAAAATATTATATACACTACTGTGAATGCTCATGTCTTTTGAGAATAAATTAATGTTATTAGTTTTTCTTTTCCTTTTTTTAGCTGGATTGTATATAACACAAAATTCTTTTAATACTCACTGATGTATGCCGAAATTAAAAGTTAAAAATCATACGTTTTAAAAATAAATTTCCGAATTTTTGATTGAATAGCTAATTTGGCGCCCCTTCTATTTGTTGACCTGACGCAAGTGCCTCACCTTCCTCACCCTCGTCCCTGCCCTGGCAATTATAATATATCTAATAAAATTACTGAAGAACTTTATATCTCAAAAAGAACATCAACTCGAAATGAATTCGCATGTCTCATTGTGAAAGCAAATACCCAAAATTAGAAACCAAGTTTAAAATTTAATCACGATACATTTTGAAGTTAAGAATTAAGATTGTGTATTAAACTTGAAACAAACTTATGAAATTATTTTCCGAAATAAATATTTCTGGGCCATTCAGTAATTATCATGTATGAATAATAATTATCACCATAAAATTATTTTTCCGAAATAAATATTTCTGGGCCATTTAACAATTATCATGTATGAATAATAATTACCACAATGAAATTATTTTCGAAATAATTATTTCTGGGCCATTCAATAATTATCATGTATGAATAACAATTATCATCATAACATTATTTTTTTCAAAATAAATATTTCTGGACCATTTAATAATTATCGTGTATGAATAATAATTATCAACATGAAATTATTTTCCGAAATAATTATTTGTGGGCCATTCAGTAATTATCATGCACGTATAATAATTATCGCCCCGATATTATTTTCCGAAATAAAAATTTCTGGATTATTTAATAGTTATAATGCATGAATAATAATTATCACCATATGGTGCTATGCAAAAGTGTCGAGTCAACAAAATTCTTTCAGAAAATAATCTGTATCTGATTCGTATTAATTCAAATTTAATGCAAAATCTATAGCTTTTATCTAATTGTGAACGTAATTAAAGCAGTGCTAGGTATCAAGCAAATATTTTGCTTCATACCTTTGTGTGTGAGCTTTAAATTAAAAGCAGATAAAAAGAATTTTATTTAAAGACCGACAGTGATTCCAGTAACATTCATGTTTTCAGTAATGAAATATTTCTTTCGAGACTGATATTCAATTTAATAAAACTTGTTCGAAGCTTGATTTTAGGGAAAAAATGTCCTTACTCTGAATAATTCCTGAGCCTGGATAAAAACTGCTGAAATAGCTTTTGTCATTAATCAAAGCGTTTCATAATATTGGTATTTAAGGGCTATATACCCATGTTCCTTATTTATTGATTGATTTTAGCACGCACAATGCATACCTATCTTCAAATATTAAACCATTACTTATGCAATCCCTTCCCATCAAGATGATGAAAGATCGATGAAAATCATCTTTTATATGCAGTCTGTAATTAAGCGAGTGATAAATGCCATTCACGCGCACTATAAAATGAGATGACCACAAATATTTTTCTTTAATCTATTCAGCGGCTGTCCAAAAAAATTTAATGAACAAAAAAGTCTTAAAAAATAAAGATATCAAACAGTATGTCCTTTTTGATGTCTTCCCCTTTCTTTGGCAGCTTTAATTTTTTTTCTGGATCTCAGAAGAGCCTCTTTTACAAAGCATACACAGCTGGTCGGTAAAGTCATTTGCCTCAGTCTACGTTAATATTTGAAACACAGTGTCTTCAAATTTTCTTATTATTTTAACAATAATTTCAGTTTCTCTTTTTATTTCATTCTGTAAGTTGACCTTTAGACGAGACATATTTGCTTAACAACCATCATCTAGAATTGGATCCTTCCCTTTTCTTTTTAATTTAATACGTCGGTAAGGGAATCTGCTTCATTTCTTCCTGTTACCATAAAGCACACGAAAAATACCCGTTAAGGCTGTGTCATTCACCTCCAAAAATCATCTCTCTTAAAATTCTTAAACTTCATTTTTATTATTGAAAATGGTAGCAAGCATTTATTATGTACTTTTACTTACTTAATTGGCAGATTCTTTAAATAGGTAATAAAGCACGCGAGGGTTTCTACCTTTGTGAATAGACTTCATGAAACCTGAGTTCTGCCAGAACTTTTAATTGCCACTCTCATGAGAAAATGACATGAATAATAACAGTGAAAAATAATAGTTTTAAATAAAAGAAATCAATTATTTCTATATTTATAATACCAGTTTGTTGGATCCGTGCCCATTAGTACTTATACGAATTGTTTTATCTCTGCACAGAATGCGAAAGAAACTTCGTCTCAGCCAGTCATGCTTGAGCCAGAGGCAGTCTGTTTCACATTTTTAAAATTAAAAGGAGCTATTATTCTGATGCGCGTAATTGTTTCTACCTGTAAGAAAACAATATTAACACTGCAAGAAGCTTCCGCATACTATAGCAAGATACTTAATGCGGGTTATTTCTGCAGGCAAAAAATGTATTTGTCTAATAGTCCATGAGTTGGGAACATAATGTCTAATGATTTTAAAAGTTATCATATATGGGAAGTTAAATTTTGGCAGACATATTACACATATTCTTATAAATATTATTCATTGCATGTATGAACATATATTGCTTAGCTACTAATTCAGCTCAAATTTACGCTCATAAGGGTAGAACCTAAGCAGTACAGGCGAGTTCTTGCTTTTCTATAACTTACGAAACAACTGTATAACTTATAAGGTATTTTTTGATTCCTTCAAGCATGCCTTCTTGGTATAACGGTAGCACACTCGGCGCGTATTCGAGAGGTCTAGGTTCTAGTTCCAGCGAGAATGTTGTGGATTTCTTCAGTTTTCTGATACAAAAATAACGTAATATCTCTACAAACTAGTAAGGTTTCTAGTAACTAATGTAAGTAAGTAAGTAGTTTCTAGTAAGTAAAGTAAAGCTAAAGTAAGTACGTAAAGTAACTCTCGTAACTAAAGTAAGTAAGTAAAGTAACTCTCGTAACTAAAGTAAGTAAGTAATTCTCTAGTAAGGTTTCTAGTAAGGTAAACTAGTAAGGTAAAGTTAATTATTTAGTGATCATTGCGATCTTATAGGTTACAAGAAATAAAAATAATAAATTTACTGTTCTTTGCAGGAAAATACCTTAGAAAGTCCTCCAAGAAAGCATTCCCCCATAGGCAAATAGGTCTTGATTGATTTGTAGTAATTAAATAAACCAACCAAAACAATCTATCACTAAGCTTAAATAAAAATAACTGATGGGATGAGTGTAGAATCAGCTCAAGCATTTTCTCGCTCTTAGCTGAATTCTTATCTGCTCAGAACCTAAATTTACACTACTCTAAAATTTGAGGAAGAAAGAAGAGATGAGATAAACTGTTAAAAATATTAGTGCATAAATACCTCAAACAAAGTTGATTGAAAATCCAGGCTATATAGACATTTGTTTTCGAATAGTATGAATATTCAAACTGAATATCGAGAGCAAGAAATAACTACACCTGTCATCTCTTGATCTTGATTAAGCCCAGATTCAGTAGAAGTTCGGGTTGGCAACAAAGTATTTTCGGTTTTTTAGTGTGAAGTAAAACTCAATTCTTTCTATACAAAAAAAATAACTTTAATCCGCCAAATATCTTCCATTCTCTTCGAAGACCTTTTGCCATCTTTCTGGTAACTTCATTCCGCGCTCACAGAACTTCTGGTTTTTATCAGTAAAAATCTCAACCAAGTGCTAGCTATTGTTTTTATCTTTTAACTGTTTTGTTTTTGTTTTTTGTTTTGTTTGTCTGCTTCGGGTGTGCTGTGTTAACCATGAGGCCGATTATTATCGGCTAGGAGAGTTGCAGTTCACTCATAAACTAAACTAAACTGCCTATATTACAGCTGATTAAATATATAATGCCAATCATTTAAGCTTTATTTGTGAATAAAACATAATTTAAAGCTGAAATTCTCTGTCTTTTACACCTAATCTCCGGCGAATCAGCTTAACTCCCCATCGACACTGTTACCACTTCCAAGCTTTCCAGTGCTCCAACTGTCACGTCAACGTCTGGGTGAATGACATCATGTTCTGTAGCACTATTAGTATCGTCATTACCCGTTTCGTAGACAACATCATCTTCAGTCCCCTCCATAACAGCGTGCAGAATTTTCTGAACATTCTAATTTATTTCTCAAATGGCTGAAAACGTGGCGTTCACCTTCAGCTCGTCTGATAGGTATTGATAAATTTACAACCCAATATTATATTTTTTGGTGATAATATATAGCATCCTTAGGTTTCCTCAATTTCTTGCAGGCGAAGAAGGCGATAGTATTCAAAGACTGAAACTGCTGTAAGGTTTATCCTAAGTTTATAATAGTTACTTTAAGTTTGTCACACTTTCTTGTCTCTCTTAATTTCAGCTTTCCTACCAGAATGTATTTTCAGAAACACATTGTAACGTCTTCAGCTAAAGACCACCTCGAAGTTCTTGGAAGGTGTGTTATTCTGTAACGACAATGCCTGCCTCACAGAAGCTGAACGTGAGCTACAGTCACGTACCACTCACATGTCTTTATTTCCTCCATAAGGGTTTGAAGCACAAACATTGTGTCGTTTTCTGAAAGATCTGCAATCTGGAATGCTTCCTCCAAAATGCACTTACTTTGATTGATCGGTGCTTTATTCTTCTTCTCACGGGCCACCCGCTTAAGCTAAACTTAACCAGAGTTTTCTCACAGAATTTTTCCCAGGCCTGTCATCATGTCTGCAGAGAATCAGAGGGCTGAGGCCAATCGAGAGACTCTCTAGAAATTCTCCAGCAAATGAAGAGCTAGGAAGTCATCCTGACACGCCCAGGGCATCTTAGATAAAACTAGAATCGCAGTAGCCAAAAATCAGTTAGTCATTCAGTTAGTTACTTAATTTTAGCTAGTTTGTTAGCTAGGGAGAGAAACCTTCTCTCTTGTAGCTGCAGCTCTGTCAAGAGCAATTTTAGTTCGCTCTGCCAAGAGCAATTCTGCCTTTACTCTATCAAGAGTATTATTTCTCTCTGAGGAGAAATCCTGTCACTGGTAGCCGGGCTGGCCGCTACCTGTATTACGAGCAGTCCGCTCAAAATCATCCAACTGAGGCAACAACAAGATTTACTGCATCAAATGACTCCCCGAACTCCATCCTGCATAAGAAAAAGACCCAAGAACTTTTGCGAACTGTTCACCTAAGAGAACCTGTACATCTATTAACATTGTTTATATTTTGTTTCCCTTTCTCTCGTTTGGAGGAGAAATTAATTTAAAGTTAGTGTTTTACATATAGCCTTTTATAAATAAACGAATGAGTTTAAATTCGTCTTATTGTGTCAACTCGCTACAACATTAAATGCAAATGAGTAAGAGTAGTATTTAAGTTGATGTTTCACTGACTTCGTGAGAGAGCCAGACTTTCTGACCAGCGTGCGTTTGCCTTTAGACTACGTCTTTCTCTCTAGGTTATTACTACCCTCGGCCGTATTTCAGGCCCTTGATAGCTTCGCCTACTTAATTCAGATTTAGGGGCCAACTACTAAGAATCCTGAAAGCTTCGGCTATATCTTTTAGTTAAGCATTAGTTAAACTTTAATTCTTATTAATTTGAGTTCAAGCCCGAGTGGAGGCTTTGATGTACGCTCTGAGATAGGAGCCGACTGTGTTCATAATTATTTTGAGAAATAAAGGGTAATTAACCCTTCTTGAGTCTTACGTCCCTGTTCACACACTCAAGCGATTATTCGCTTATCGGTGTAAGAGGTTCCCTACATTTAACTGTTAAATAAAAGAGTGGACCTCTACACGGCTATTGCTGAAATAAAATCTAATTCAATTAAATCTGTTTTCTTTGCACTCAGATACATAGTTGAAGATTGTGCATTGGAAATTCTAAAGATATGCTCAATTTAAAATTATTTTGTGATATTGATCTTGAATTCAATTTTATGATTTAAGTGCGAAGAGCATGATAATTAATAAATAAAGGTGACACATAAAATATTAAAAAAACGCCCCTTTGGACGTAATTTAAAATCTGAAACCTTTCAGATTTACTTTTTTTTATTTATTACCGTTGAATTTATTGAATTCTACTCAGAGTCTAAGGTAAAAGACGATTATAAATAATGTAGGATTCGAATATTTGTTATACATGTTTTGAAAGAGCTGTTAAGAAAACTATATTTTTGTAAATGAAAGCAGAAAATCCATCTTAATACATAAATCACTTTAAATCGCATCTCATCACTCTGTCCTTACTCCACTCCACGGACACCGATTCACGCCGAAAGAATGAACCTTGCTGAGATGAGTAGCAAGTCACTGACTGACACGGCGACAACCCGCGGCTAAACTATTTTAATAATTCTTCCCTCTAGTAACATTATTAATTATTGTTTGGCGAAACACGTACCACCAACGGAATGTGATTTTATTAATGGCGACTCCATTCTCAATTACGTTCAACGTATCTCGACTGCTGTCAGGTTCCCTTCCGAAAGACCGGGTTTACTTTATCTTAATGATTTCTAAGCTCAGAAAATTGATTTGTCGTTCCGGATCTAACATATGGACATATTTTTAACGTTTTTGTTTTTATTTATTTCTGGAAGAGGGCATTGGTTTACTTGATTCTTTAAATGTTCCCACATTTAATCATTGGTGACGTTCTTCGTACTGCTGCAGGGTATGAATCGAGAATAAGTCACTAGCACTGGCGTCTGGCGGAAAGAGTTGAAAGACTCATGTATCATTTTCATGCAAAGGAGATTTTTGGAGTGAAAGAGTACGAGCAAAGTTGTTCAAACATGATGTGACAGGCTTTCATTACACTAACTTCCAAAGTAATAATTTTAACTCCGTCACGCCAACTAGTTATGTGCTTGCAATACAGACTGCTGACAAGATAATGATATTTATATACATCAAACCTGGCTGGCTTCGCACTCAGAGGTTCCTTGGTAAGACCAAATACTTCGCATCATCAGGGTCTGAACTCTTCAGGGGAAAGGGGTCCATGTGCCCTACGACATCATTTTCAAGGAAACCACCAAATCATCCTGTAGTACTTAGAATCTGTAAATTCGTTTTTTCATTTTTTATCTTTGTGTATTAAAAAATCAAGATTTTTGATTTCTTGAGAAACTATTCTTTAGGTGATCGTTTTTACCCCGTTTTCTTCCGCACACAGGAAACAGAGAAAAAAATAGCTTCAGGCATATAAGTACACTGCCCCCAAGAAAATGGACAGTTCCATATCTCCCGTTCTACTGGGCCGATTGACGAAATTCAAATTGCGTTTCATATGACTCGAAAACACCTAATAGGATATACATTAGATTTATATATAGCATTGTTTTAATATAGGTATTTTGACACAAAATCGGAATTTTTCTGAAATAACATGCCAATTTTTTCTATATATCGATTCTACGACACAAATTATGTAAAATTTGTAAAACTTCCACGAGTAGATTTTAAAAAATCAGTTCTCCAGATTTTAACTCAGTGTTAATTGAGTTTGGTATATATAAATATCTCTTTTATTATTAAATTTATTTAATTTTTCTTTTCACATTTCGAAATTTGGCTTCATTCCAAATAGCATTCGCCCATTTTTTATGATTTATTTTTGAAGTTTGTATTTTTAAATAATTTTTATAAATTTTTCGAAGAACATTTTGAATTATAATCCATAAAACTCTTCCCATCATCTTAAAGTAGATGTATTTCTAAACTTTTTTATTCAAAATTCCCGAAGATATACGTGAATTTATATAATGGTGAGTTTTGAAATTTGGCATATTTGTTGAAAGCGATAACAACATCAAATGTGGCTTAGGCACTTTGTTAAAATTATTTGAAAGTAAGAACGATGTGACTTTTTCCTCGCTCGTCCACAATGTAAAAAGCTAGGAACGATGTGACTTTTTTCACGTTCGTCCACAATGTAAAAAGGTAGGAACGATGTGATTTTTTTCCTCTCCTGAACAATGGAAGGGAAAGGAAAATAGGTTGCCATATATTTAGAAGTTCGCCAAGTGAATTATTCTCGGCACAAACTCAAAAAAATACGTTAAAAAGTTAAATATTTGAATTTCTTCGTAAATTTCGCACTACATTTTAAAAAAATTAATATTTAGGCATAATTTGAGTGTGGAATTGAAATAAGTAAAATTTGCCTGTTATATCAGAAGACGTTCGATTTTGTGTCAAAATCCCTATGTTAGAACAATGCTATATATAAATCTAATACATATCCTAAGTCTTGCTTTCGAGACATGAAAAACGCAATTTGAATGTCGTCAATCGGCCCAGTAGAACGGGAGATGTAGAATTATCCCTTTTTTTAGTCCAAAGGGGCTTTGTCGCTGAAGGACTATTGTTTTCGTTTTGCGATTTTGCGTCGGGAACAATACAAGTCTGAATCACTTTTCAAACTGCTGTCACAAAATATTGCCGCACTGTGTTATATATAAAGAAATTAAATAATGAAGAATCTACATAAATGTATATGTATTTCGCCAAATGTGATAAAACAACGCTATCTAGAGCCATCCAATTCTGAATAACGTACGTTTCCACCCGAATATGCGCATCTGGAAACCCGAATTTGGAATTTGTTTTATTATGTATTTCATATTCTGTAAAACTTTAACGAATTTTTGATGAACAAACTCAAATGATTTAAAAGCGAGCAATGGCAACACTCTACGGGAGAAAATAACCATCTAAAGCGCGTGGAACTGCGTATCGGAAATTCTAAAAATGTACCGATTTAAAATTTTTTTTGCGATATTGCTGTTGAACTGAATTTTATGGTTTAAGTGCGAAAAACATGATATTTAATAAACATGATATTTAAAACAAAACGTAACACACAAAACGTTAAAAAACGCCCCTTTGGACGAAATTTAAAATCAGTTAAAATTTAAATTCAGTTATTCAGTTCAGAAATTTAAATTCAGTTAAGCACGTAGTACTGAACTGTTATATACAATGCATAGAAATATAATTTTCGATTTAAATCCTTTTGAGAGAAGAATATTAAATTATAAGATATAAAATGCATAAAATATGATTTTTATTAATAACATTTCTTACACTAAAATTTAAAATGCGACTTCCAAATTTCTATTTTTATTCTGTTTTATAAATCTGGCACCTCGAGACTTATAAATTGAGTGATAACATATAATTCTTATGAAAGACTACGAAGATCTTAAAATTCTTCACAAACAAAATATTATTCATTCGATCCTTTCTCAGAATTCGAAAACACCCAAAAATAACTCTAGAATTGCAGCATATAAAGTGAAATATACCTCGAAAACAGTAATAAATCTTCCGACTATGTGCTAATATAAAAGAACTCTGCATTCGGTTATAAAATTTTCTTCCTTTTGATCTTGATGTTTTCTTTTACCACGTTGAATATCGTAATTTTCTTATGTTGCCTGCAGTACGGTGTCATTAAAAGCTGACCAGAAAGCGAATGGAGTTTTAGTTTCCCATTGTTTATAATGAAAAGTCAAAACTAACTAAATCAAGCTAAATCAAAACTGGTATGTTACCATTATTATGCTTTAAATGAGCGTTTTCGAACCTGTGGTACTCCTGGGCATACGGAAGGGCTAATTCAGCGGACGCGAAAAATTAACATTAATGGCGACCAACACAAAATATTGTGATGAATACGGAAAAGGCTCTTTAGTGTCTGAGTGTGGAGTTTTGCTTTACTATAGTTTTTGCTCTTTTAGAGATGTTTGTATGAATTTATATTAATTGACCAGTTATTATAATTTGAACCTTTTCTTTAACTTCGTCCCGTAGTCCTCACCAGAATGCAAATTAGTTGTTCCGTAACTGGAAGTATTTAATTAGAATGAGAAACTGACAGAATCTCTAAACTTTGAATGGGCTGGAAATAGTACGTAATTGGAAGGAAAAACTGGCCAGAACCTCTAAAGCATTCGAACGCTCGGCTTGGAATGCTTTAAAGATTCTAGCAATTTCTCCTTCCAATTAATGTACTATTCCCAGCCCAAGTTATTTCGGCTTTAGCATTTTGCTAGCCGACGGGTAAAATATGCGCCAGTAATTATTTTGAGCTGGTTTAAGTAGTCTGTGCTGCCTACAGTCGCAGACTACATTACCTACATTTAAATTAACTTCAACTTACGTTACATTAAATATCTGCAAGCAGCGGAGGTTGGGCTGTATCTTAGGTAATGCCTTCTCTTCATTTCACAGTTAAGTAAAATGATTCTTTTAACGTTCTTACGCCTTTGTCACTTGCTTCAAACTGAAGCAATAACTGGCTTTGCAGTCTATCAGGAAGCGCAGGACATTAAGGTAAACTTCTAGACATTCCAGAACCCTAAATTTCGTTTAAATGAAAGTGTATAAGTTTTTAAGAAGTAGATTTTAGCACAGAGCTAAAAACATCATAGACAATATCTCTGATTCCGCGCTTGTGCCAAATAAAGGATCAAGTGATGACAGGGATGAAGCTATTTCTCTGGTAAGAGATAAGCTGACTAGAAGCTAGAAAATTTCAAATAGCTGTCCTACTTGAAAGGAAAGAAAGAATTCTAGTGGATGTTTAGTATGGATTTTCAATTGCAAGAGAGAAGGAGAACTCCAATTCTCTTTGCGTGATATGAAATTTTATCAAATAGAAGTATGAAGCCTTCGTTACTGTTGCATCATTTAGAAACTAATCACTCCAATTACAAACCAAGATTAATGAGCTTTTTCAGCGACAGTCTAAAGGCTATAATGTAAAATCATACCTGTTATCTACTAAAATAGATGATGAAAATGCGATTGAAGCTATCATATCGTTAAGAATGCTATAATCTACAGCAGGCTTCGGTAAGCTTTTTTCGCTGCAAAAAAAAATCAACAAAAAAAAAAATAAATAAATAAATCTGAAGGCTTTCAGATTTTACATTACGCCCAAAGTGACTTTCTTTAACTTTTTATGTGTTACTTTTATTTATTAAATATCATGTTCTTCGCACTTAAACCATAAAATTCACTCCAACAGCAACATCACAAAATAATTTTAAAATGAACATATCTTTAGAATTTGCGATACACAGTCTCTCCCGTCTTGCGTGCTGGAGATAAAAATGTTTTGTTTTTGTACAATGTTGCTGTTGCTCGCTTTGAAATCGTTAAGTTTGTTAATCGAAAATTCATTAAAGTTTTACAAAATATGAAATAGATAATAAAACAAATTCCAAATTTGGGCTTCCAGATGCCCATATTCGGTGGAAGATTACGTTATTCAAAATTTGATGGCTCTAGGTACCGTTGTTTTATCACAATGGGAGAGATGTACATACATTTATGCAGATTCTTCATCATTTAATTTCTTTAAATATAATACAGAGCGATAATATTTGGTGGCAACAATTTGAAAAGTTATCAGGACTACTGTTTCTTCTAGTTGATTTTGCAAACATAACTGGAGCCCTATGTAGGAACAGGGAGCTTACTAAACGCTGTGTTCGTGCTTGTGTAGAAGATACAACAAAGATAAGAAGGGTTAAAATTACCCTTTATTTTCTTATCAATTTTACATACGTTTCCGCACTTCGGGATACAAAGACCAACCACTTGTGGTCTGAACGTAAAAGAATATAAGACTACTAACTAACTGAAATTTAAATAAGAGCTAACTGTTAATATTTTACACAGATGACTAGCACTAAGACTGGCCTTTTAAATTACTACATGTATAGTACGCAAACTGCGGAAAACTACAATACGTCTTCAACTTTCAAGAGCATTTAAGTTTTAAAATCTCTGGCCTTAAAGATAAAAGTAACAGATGGCAAGCTCGCGTGAAGCCTCGTAGCTAGAGGGCTCTCTCTCTCTCTTCTTCCACGACTCTTGGCAGAAAGTCACAACTTAAATACATAAATCGTTAGCAAGTACAATTTGCATAAACATATTCAGGCGTTAATTCTTTCCGGAAGCGGAAAATAAGAGATGATAGTAAAGTTTTAAAATAAAATAAACGTTAGTTAAACTTAAAACCCTTACAATGTGATACGCCGTTTAGAGTGATTCAACGCAAAATGTCAAAGCGAAATTAATAGCTCTTCTGGGCTAACACCCTTTTGGCTAAAAATGTGTGTGTAAATAAAGATGTTTTGGGAACGACTTAATATGTTCTTTTGATAGAGCAGTGGCAACGTCTCTCGAGTAATGACACTGGTAGGAGAGTATATAATTATCTTCCCATGATCAGAGATAAAATATACAGTGGTACGTTTGAGCTGACACAATTTCTGACTGGACGTGGCCCATACATGAACTATTTATTTCGGTACGTCTTTCGGGACAGTGCGTAGTGCATATGTAAAGGGGTTGGAGACAACCATTATATTTTTGACGGTCCAGAAACAAGTGCTTATCAAACATCAGCTGAAAGCAAGCAAGTATGGCCAAAGAATATCTGCTTCAATAGACGTATCCAAAAAGGATTTGAAATAGCCATTGGAATCTCCAATCAACTGAATAACTAGATGACATCTTATTATATCTAAGGGAAGGAAATGGTAATGCTATTAACTTGAAAATGCGTAATACGCATATGTTTCAAGATAATTGAACACACTAGATGCATTTCCAACTATTGTTCTTCTAGTTGTATTTACAAGTAAAGCTTCTATCTCCAGTGTAAATTCTGCATAACAGTGCTAAAATATGTACAACACATTTATTAAGTGCACTAGTATTGGTATAATAGTAATAATCTAGTATAATATTGCACTAATATTATAATTTATCATGCTGCTAAATAAATGTACACTCACTTCCAAAAGTTAAGCACAAAGATGTAAAATGCAAAAAAATCAACAAATACTGCTTTGATTGACACAAAATTCGGCAGCAAAGTAGCATATATATTTATGCATAAAACAAAATCAATAATTATATACAGAAATGAAAACAATATTAATTTTTTTAAGTTATCAGAAAATGCCATACTGCAGACTTAAACAGAATTATGTATAAACTGAAAATAAACAGCATAAAATGAAAAAAAGGACATTAATAGGGTATGTGATCCACCCCTTTGTCTGTATACAAAGGTTACACCTTGTGACCATGCTTTCAATTAGGTTGTCAACCACCGCAGAATTAAGCAATAGCCATTCTTCTTGTAGAGCAGTTTCCAGCTCAATAAGAGTGGCTGGAGGTGGGAAACGTGACGATACAGCACGGCCGAGAGCATCCCAAAGATTTTCAATGGGATTAAGGTCGGGCGAAAATGCTGGCCACGCCATATGCGCAATCCCTTCGCTCTCCAGGTAGTCATCGACGATGTCAGCTCTATAGGGACGTTCGTTATCGTCCATTAAAACTAAAGTAGAGCCAACTGCTGCAGCGTACAATCTCACAATGCGTTCTAGAACTTCATCTGGATACCGGACAGCCGTCAAAGAACCCCGTTTAAAGATGTGCAAGTCGGTGCGGTATCCTAATGAAATCCATGCCCACACCATAATGCTTTCGCCTCGGAATGCGTGATGATCGGTGATGTTTTGGGACTGATTGCGTGTTCGTTGTTCACGCTATATCCTTATACGCTTATCATCTGGCTCCAGAGCAAATCTTGACTCATCAGTAAACATGACATTGCCCCAGTCAGACACGTTCCAATTGACATGTTCCCGGCACCACTGTAATCGTGCCCCTCTTGATTGGACGGATAGAGGAACGCAAACTCGAGGTACCCGGGCGTACAGTCCACTCATATGCAATCGTCGGCGTACAGTAACTGCAGATATCGCCTTACCAATGGACGCTGTAACCTTAGATGTCACACGTGTGGAGGTCGCTCTGCGATTCCTCTTGGCTACAATAGCAATATATCGATTATCCGCGGGGGTTGTAACCCTTGGGCGATCGGCTACGGGCCTTCGGACAACTGTCTGTGTGGTTTGGAATTGTTTCCATAAATATGAAATTACAGAATGATGAACGCCGAAGAAAAAAGCAACATCTGTGATCGACTGTCCTGCTTCAATGCGCTCCACAGCACGCCAGCGCTCAGAATCCTCCATTCGTGTTCTGGAAATCATAGAAACACGTGTGTCTTGGAAACAAATTGTACGAAAGTTTTAAACACCTTCTATCAGCACTTACAATCAACTTCTGTAACCCTTCAATAAACACCTTCTATCAGCACTTACAATCAACTTCTGTAACCCTTCATAAAGCTGGCTTCTTATAAGACTGCCTTTTTTGCATATTTCTTGACATAAAAGCGCGATTAGCTATTACCTAACATATTTGCATACTTCCATCTACCTCTGCAGCGAATTGCACCCTCTTCAATTCTGATTGGCTTCCGAAAATTAGCATTTTCCTCTCCGTGCTTAACTTTTGGAAGTGAGTGTAGTTCTACTGTTGCAGCATATTTTGGCATAGCGCAATATTTTAAGTGCTTATTTTATGAATTGTATTATATATTATACAGTTTAATAGTACATAATACAGTGTAATATCTTTGTATATGTGTAATAGGTTATTGCCATGCACCTATTTTTAGATCAGTACTAGAGTATGTTTACAACAGTGTAGTATTGCGAGAACCTAGAAAAAGACAGCTCTGTTTTTAAACCAAAGCCAAAAGAAAACTGCATGCGCTGCTAGTATAGTTCGACCGTCTCAAACGGAACCCTGGCTGGCATTCTGCCCAAACACATAGACTCGTCCAAAAAGGGCGTTATTAGTTTTCTGTGACATGAAACGTCACGTGAAAGTCTTCTCTTCTCCGAAAGAGATATGCTGGAGGGAAAGAAAATCCCCATCCTTCCACCCTATTTTGAGAATAATTCGGTCCGCATGGCGCATGCGTGTTTGCGCTCACGGTCGCGGATGAGGCTGTGGAACTATAGTAATAAATTCAAAGCACTCTACTTCTAAACTAAACTACTAAAATTAGAATCACTGGCAGGGTTTATATAGGGTGATAAGCACCATCTTCAAGTGAACCAGCTGCTCTGTCGGTGGAGTTAAAGTAAAGACTCTCTTGGTGAAAAAGATAAATTTTATTGAGAAAATAATTACAATATGCTTTAAATTTTAAACATAAAAATTTAAACTAATCATTATAAAATTATAATAAAGTTATTATAAAAAATTATAAATAAAATTATTATTCTAATTATTATAAATGAACGAACTTCAATTTCCTCTTCGACATCAATGGCTGCCCTGATGCTGAAATTGTGAGATTAGTTGCCAACTCTGGCGTATAGTCAGTCATCTTAAGACAAATTCAAGCATCTGAATTTTTGGTAGTTACGCTGCTCCTGTTCTTACTTAAAATTAATTTCATCTGTGAAAATATTTTCTGGCATAGGTCAACCAAATGCGAACAAAATGTAAAGCTAATTTCTTGGAATTATGAATTATGGGTCGACATTGCCAAACTTAAAAATTTCTCTTGGAAACTATGTTAAAATGCACGTTCGTTACTGCAAATTCGTAATCAAGCAAAACGTTATCACTTATTTTCGATTGTTATTATTTATTTTTGATTTACTTTTTATGCATTCTTCAAGTGCTCGTTTCATATTTATGTTTCATAATTTATCTTTACATATTACACTTTATTTTGGGAACTCAAGTGGGTCACTTGAAGTTATGATGTCAGTCAGTCGGTGATCCACGGGTCACAAGTTATCGAAGCCTGTTTGCTGAAATTTTGATGCTTTTCAAAGCATATTTTGAGAACATACTCAAAAAATAATCAGCATTTTTTTCCTCAATACAATTTCTAGGAGAAACAAGGACTTGTTGGATATTTTCTGAATCCAGAACAACTAATAATAAAAAATAGTCTATTTCTCAACTCCCCGTATAGGCTGATAAGAGCACCAATGTATATTTCCAGATCAATCATTCATTTTTGTTTTAAACACAGTATGTACGAAGTCATGTATTAATTAACTTGAATTAATAATAAATAATTACAGGTTTCATAGTTTGCTGTAGTACATCTTGCACAAAAAAAAAGAGGGGATGGACAGTTCTACATCTCCCTTTCTACTGGGCCGATTAACGTAATTTAAATTGCATTTTTTATATCTTGAAAGCGCGACGTAGGGTATATATTAGATTCATATATAGCATTGTTCTAACATAGGTACTTTGACGCAAAATCGGACTTTTTCTGAACTGATATACCTATTTTTTTTCTATATTTCGTTTCTACGTCTTAAATTATGCCTAAATATTAAATTTTGTATGAACGTTGGTGAAAAACTTACCGAGAAATTTAAAAATTTATCTTGGTGCGCATTTCTGAGTTTTCACCAAGAATAATTCAATTTTCGGATTTCATAATTTATGGTAAATAATTTATCTTTCCTTTTCATTGTGTACCAAAGGGAATAAAAGGTGCATCGCTCATTTTTTCAAAAAATTAAAAAAAAGTACGTAAACCATATTTAGCATAACTATCGCTTATATCCAATATTCCAAATTTCAAAACATGCCAACATATAAATTAACGCATTTTTTCGGAAATTTTGAAAACAAAAATTTTAATTTTTTGCATGTGTGACTAGAAATATATCTATTTTAAGATGATGGCAAAATATTTAAACCTTACAATTAAAAAACATTTCGAAAAATTTGTAGAAATTACTAAAAATACGAATTTTAAAAACAAAATCAGAAAATAGCTGCGTATTTCAATTGAATCCAAGTTTCGAACTGCGAAAGAAGGAAACAAATAAGTTTAATAAAAGAAGAGATAGTAATTAATACAGACCAAATTCAATTAACCTTGAGGAGATTAAAATTTTGAGAGATAATTTTTAAAAAACTACTCGGGCGAGTTTTACAAAACTTAGTATTTTGCCATAATTTAAGTTGTTGCAAAATCGAAATATGAAGAAAAAATTGGTATATCTTTTCAGAAGAATTTGGATTTTGTATCCAAACGCCTAGAGCGCCTATTAGAACAATGATATACATGAATCTAATATACAGGGTTAATCAAAAAGAAATAGAAGGTTGCAAACATGTATTTCTTCCAAACTACAGAAGATAAAAACATGATTCTAACGTTAATGGATAGAGAAAAGTGTACAATTTATTATTAGTACGGGTAAAAGTTGCAATCATGGCCGCATTGGCGCTGCTGTTTGTTGTGGTATTACTCGTATATTGTCGGTTGGAGCCTAAAGAAAGCCACATCGCGAGCAAGCAAAGAACTTAAAATTCCTCAACCAACGGTATGGCGAATTCTAAAATATCGTCTGCACATGACGCCATACAAACTGCAATTATTGCAAGCATTGCATCCTAACGACCACAACAAAAAGTACGAATTTTGCAGTAGCATGTTAGATGATATGGAAGAAGAAAATTTTGCTGAACGATTAATTTTTTCCGATGAATCCACTTTTCATCTTTCACACACGATGCTCATATTGAATGCATACCATAATTGTAAACTTTGCTCTATCCATTAACGTTAGAATCATGTTTCTATCTTTTGTAGTTTGGAAGAAATAAATGTTTGAAATCAGCTCTTTCTTTTTGAATAACACTGTATATACCAGGGATGGGCAAACGTTTTCGTTCGCGGGCCAAAAATCGAAAACAAAAACGTTCGGCGGGCCAAGGTAAATTTTTCTAAAATTTTAAAAGCATATACAAGTATTACGATTTAAATATGTTAATGAGAAGAATGAAATTGCGCTTTCATTTTTAAAAGTTTCTTATATTGAGGTTCGAAGTGAGATGTACTGATTCTAAGGAACGAGGCTAACTGCTCATCTGTTACTCTACTTCTTAAATAATTCTTTCTGAGGTTCACTGTTGAAAACACTCGTTCACATATATAAGATGAAGCAAACATAGAACTGATTTTCTGGGCGTGAGATATTAAATTCGAGAAACTCACTTTCGATAATGATGTTATATTCTTTGAAGACTGCTACAGTTTCATTGCAGATGAGACACACTGGTTTATCTTTTACAACTGTAAAAAATATTTCTAGGTCCATTCATCATTAAAAGCATGGCATTCTGAATCAACTTTACGTTTTTTAGTAGACATTTTGGGGTTGAAATATTTTACGAATAACCCAAACAAGCACTAGCTAAGCTATATTTTTAACAATTTCAAAACCACTATTCGCAATGATGCTATATGTCCGCAATCTTTCCATACGCAATCAATTATACTAGAATTCGCGACAAAAGAAAAGACCGCTGGCTGGAGCTTAAAATGCGCAGTCTGCCAAATGTGAGGTCTGATTCACTTATATTGGATTCGCATACTTCTCCCCGAAAAACAGATAACGATTCTTAAGCCAATCTACAGCATAACTACCAAAGTACTTCCGCGTTTAACACTTTACCGATTGAAAGGTGTTTGTGCTTGCTATTTCCATCGATTTATGTTTTGTAAAACAAAAATAGAGACAGTAAAAAGATCATCAATAATTTGAACAAAAGGAAGAAAAAAAGTAATATTTAAACAAAGTAGAAAAGAAGATGGAGATATAATATTTAAACATATATTTCTTTTAATTTGCATCGGACCGGCAAATTAAGATTCTATCCGCGGGCCGGATACAGTCTTCCAAGGGGCCGGATTTGGCACGCGGGCCGTAGTTTGCCCATCCCTGGTATATACTAAGTCAGGCTTTGGAAACATGAAAAACGCAAGTTAAATTTCGTCAATCAGTGCAGTAGAACAAGCGATATAGAACGTTATATGCAAGCGATATAGAGCGTTATGCAGATAACAAGCGATAAGTGTTCCCCTCCATTTTTTTTTCTTTGTTCCAGGCGGACAATACTATTTCAAGAATGCTTTTTAATATAGGTCTAGATATCCTCAATAATCAATAAATTCATTAATTCTTTCATTTTTACATGCTGGTGTCAGAAAAACTGATATTGAAAATAATTGTGATATATAAATAATATTATTTTTTAGTTTAAAGTATGTGTTATCACTGTATTTATTTGAAGCAAAAAATATAATAATCCCTCTTTGTTTCATTATAATTTTCTTATCTTATTCATTTTATTCATTCAGTCTTATTCATTCAGTTTATTAATTGTATGGCATAAAATAACACAGCCATAAGTTATACTCTAAGGGAAGAGGTCATAGGTCAAAAAGATAAAGTTACGTGTACTCTATATTACAAGGACTTATGAAAAAGTACACGAGAGAGAACTGATAAGGAGCCTCATGATCAAATCAGCTCTGCGCTGATGTAAGACATATGTGCTAGAAATAAAATGAAAACCCTGAATGGTATGTCAGATTTTTCAGCAGCATGTAGGAGCACAATAGATTAATTTTTAATAAAAAATATAAATTATAGCTTTATTTATTGCCATAGCAGGTGGTATTTGACCTCTAAACTAACCTTTTCCGTTATCTGGAGAGCAGCTTATTATATATGAGGTAAAAGGGATTCTCAATAAACTTGTATACTTATAAAAGTAGGTGTATAAAAAATCTCTTACTTAAAACGTGCTTCAATGCAGCAGATAAAGTCAGTTTTCAATTTTCTTCGGCTTCCTCTCGAATATTTATGTGAAACTCAAAAAAGTAACATAAATCTTACTTTTCAAGCGAGGCAAAAAAAATGTAATGTGATGAAAAAATAACGTTCGACACGAGGAAAAAACATATAGTATCAAAGATTCTTCACACGATACAAGGAGTGGTTGTTTCATGATGATACTTTCCTGTAAAATTACACGCCGAATTTCGATAGCCGTATTTTATTAGGATGGGTGTGTTGGCAACACAAGAGAATGGCGTCAACAGTCATGCCCTCTAGCAACTGATTCGAGTAGTTCTCCATGAAATGCCTCTGTGGGTGATTAAGGGGGACTTTAAGGGCTCTTCTCATTTGCCATATGTAGGTAGTTAACATGATAACCACATATCTGCAATACTTGTGAAAGAAGAATATGTGAACTGGCAGTTTTTCATGAGCCGTTTTTCTGAACATTCTTGCAGCAAGAAATCTTTAAAGTAACTTCATCTTAATGAGAGGTCAAATTTATAAAGACATTTTAACCTTTAGTTTCGAATACAAAGTAAATATTAAAGTGCTACAGCATGCATTTTCTAATAGTTTGTAAAATTACATAGATTATTATCACGCACTTTTTGGCTTTTACAAACAGATGCTCATTCGTTAACCAAGTAGAATTTAGTAAATTATTTAATAGTAGCCACTATTTCTGCGCTTTCGAAGGAGCATAATTAAGCCTTTCGGAAATTAGTAACTCAACTCATTTGATGCCTAAAATAGTTATATAAAAAAGAAGAAATATACATAAAAAAATCTAAAAGGTTTCAGATTTTAAATTACATCCAAAGGGGCGTTTTTTAACATTCTGTGTGTTACTTTTTTTTGTTCAATATCATGTTCTTCGTGCTTAAATAAAAAAATACAGGTCAAGAGCTGTATCGCAAAATAATTTTAAAATGAGCATATCTGTAGAATTTCCGATACACAGTCTCGCGCGCTGGAGATAAAAATGATTTTTCTGTACAACGCTGACATTGTTCGTTTTGAAATCCTTGAGTTTGTTAATCAAAAATTTGTTAAAGTTTCACAAAATATAAAATCCATAATAAAACAAATTTCAAATTTGGGCTTCCAGAAGCCCATATTCGCAGCAGGATTACGCCATTCAAAATTGGATGGCTCTAGATACCGTTGTTTTATCACAATGCCAGAAACATACTTGGAATAATAATGGATTTAATGGTAATATATAATGGTTAATTATAATTGTTTTAATGAGTTTCCTTTCTAAAGAAATTGCATTAAAATGTGTAACATTTTAGTAATAAACCACAGATATGTTTTATGTTCACGAAGGCATGCAAAGAAGGCCGGAGAAATACCTTACATACTCCCCTTTCAAAGGGCGACTGAGGATTAGGGGACGCAATCGCGAAATCCTCGTGGTGGAGAATCATCATCCACCACTTTTTTAGTTCGGGCATCACTGTAGAGTCATTAGCTTATTTCAAATCAGAAGAGGTGAAAAATGAGCGACGCCCTCGCCGGGACTTGAACCACAGACCTCTCGAATACGCGTCGAGCGTACCACTACGCCACGAAGACATAAGAAGAAGGAAGGGGAAATACCTTATAATGTAAGCATAAATTTGTAATTCCTAGTTCAAACATTTTAATTATTTATTCGGAATTTAAAAATTCATGATATGCTTGTAAATTATTCCAGAAAATGGAAAAAAAAAATCATTTTTTGCTAATAATTTGCGCAGTGTAATTTATCTGCATCTAAAGTAAACAATAATCATGCCCATTGAGATATGAAGAGGGCAAGCTGCACTTATCGACATAACAGTTAAAACGACGACATGAATGCTTGCGTGAATCCTTTATAAACACTTATCTATTGTAGTAAATTATAATATCACTGTAATTTTGATGCTGTTTGGACACTCCATGTCAAAACATGAACGATTAAGAGATACAGTACATGCTGTGTGAAAGATCATAAAATATTCAGAAGATTGACATTAATTTGAATCATCATTAAGATTATCAATAAATAGGGTCGCAGGATATAAGCAAAGTAAGAACCAACATTCCAACTAGTTTTAACTTCTAATCTTGAATTTTATTCGTATTACATAATGTATTCTGCTAAGAATGAATCTTCATTTTGGATTGCCCATACTTGGCTATAATGAGAGAAGGAATTCTTGTTCCTTTTCCATTACCACGTGGACTCGAGATTGACCAAAAAATCAAGATTATGATATTGTATCCATACATTTCTGCAATGTACTCGTTGTATTAATGTAACTGATGTATACCCAAATGCATGTAATAATTTAAAAGCAATTTAATAACTTAACAATAAAACAATTAAAAACATCTGTTTATTATGAAGTGGGTGAATGATATGAAGTGGGTGATTTTATAGCCATAAAATACATTGTGGTATATCTTTTCTTTCAGTGCTATTGGACGCATAAGAACATGCTTCTTATAACATAATACAATCTATTATGTTAGTCACAATCTAGGATTCTGCTTATTAACACTGATAGTTATTTTATTTTGTGAGTATTTCCAGATTTCTCTTATTCTCCTCTCGTTTCCTCCACAGGATATAAATGAGTAAACTATTAGAGCGAAAAGGTTAGAAAGAGTACGATTTCGCTATTGTGAGCGCACGTCTGTTAGTTTCTGCCAGCTTTTAATCTTAGTAACGGCTACGCATTCTGGCCACCATGTTTGTATCTTGCCGGTGTAGGTTTTCTGAGTCAACCTGTTAGTTCAAATTGAATTGTTTAGTGTCGCATTACTCTTTACCTTTATGTTTAGTGTTGCATTTCCTTCTAAGTTCTCACCGCAAATGGTCCTTGTTGTTTGTAAGCAGGTAAGGCCATACTATCTCTTAAAACATTTCTGATTAATAAAAGGGTACTTTACACCATTTTTCTGGTTGTGTTCATCTTCACGCTTGTACGAGAATTCGAAAGATACAACACTCAAGCATATCTACTTGCGTTTTTGATAGCCAAGAAAACTAGATCCTACAACTATTGAAAAATGAAATTTATTTTCGACAGTCTGCGCTTGTTATATCGATTAAAGAAAACAGAAGTTATGATGAAAAGGAGTTTAATATGCAATAGCTCACATTTACTTTCGATGGCTACACTTTTCAATTTTATTTGGAAACTTCAGTTTATTTGCAAATACCAGTTACTTATACCATTAGAATTATTTAATTTTTCTTTCAGACATACTATCAATCATAGTCTTTAAAATATGCTTGTTTTAAAAAATATTGTTCAAAATGTTTTGGGGAAATAGAATAATAATATATTCCAAAAGTTCTGAAAAGGAACTCTCAGAGTATTCGGACACTTTTTTGAATAAACAGTTTGTAAGATTTCGCTGGCCCAACTTGTCAGAAACTGGGGTAGTGATGACAGCTATGTGTAAAATTATACAGAAACGTAAGAAGGGGTTAGAACCCTTTTTATTTTTTTTCTTTAAAATGACAAATACGTCTACTTGACGTTCACAAACTGCGCCAACTCGGCGGTAAACTGAAACAGAACGTAAAACTGAAAGTAATAACTAGATGACAATTATCAAACACTACCGACGAGGCTCTGAGATCCTAAACTAACCGCATTTTTAATTACCGCTGAGATTTCAGCAAGATTTCTGATTAAACAGTTGAAAATTAGCACTTCTGCAAAGTTAGGCGCACAGGCTGACACGCGCTGATCTAAACTCTACCGAGCAGTCTCTCCAGCGTAGCTTCAAAGCAAAACTCTCACACTCTGGTTTCGTCTACTATTTAATTCAACTAGCTTCCGCTAAATTTGAATAAACAGCGCGTGCTACTACATACTCTGGCACGGGCATTTCTAGGGGAAAATGAAGGCTAAACAGGAAAGAAAACTTAAATTTAAAATAAATGTTAGTTAAAATAAATATAAACCCTACAAGTTTAACAAAAATATTAAAAGAAACGAGAAATAAAATATTTCTTTGGACATCCTTTAGCTAAAATTATACTTTTCATGCGCTTTGATATGGATTAAACTAATTTTCTCCTGCAATTTTGTCACTCCCATTTGTTCCATTCCTCAGTAAGAACTACTTTTAGTAGAACTATAAGGTATTTCTCCCGCCTTCTTAGCAGGCTTTCGTGGTGTAGTGGTCAGCACGCTCGACGCGTTTTCGAGAGGTCCGTGGTTCGAGTCTCGGCGAGGGCATCCCTCATTTTTCATCTATTCTGCTTTCAAAAAATACCTAATGTCTCTACAGAACTGTTGAAGAAATATCCTGTTAGCTTATTGTTTTTTTCCAACTCACTCTATACATGTTCAATAGAATTTAAATTCGGAGAAAATGAAAGAGTTTTTATAATCAGGATAGTTGTATAATAATCATGTAACAGAACATTTAGAGTTGTATGTTTAGGATCTTTACTTAACAGAATTTGAAAATCTATTTTGCATTCCAAGATACTTCCAGATTTTCATTTAAAATATTTTTATATTTATACTGATCCATATTATTTTCTATCACAGCTGAATTTCCCATCTCAAAACCAGTGAAATATCCGGAAATCATTACGCATCCATCCCCGAGCTTAACAGCTGACAATAAGATTTTTTAGTTATGTTTTTCATTCAGCTTTCTCCACATAGTATTTCATCCATGGACACAAATATATTAATTTTCCACTCGTCTGCAAATATGACATTGTTCTAAAACATTAAATATTTGCTTACCTTTTATTTTATGAACGCCAGGAGTATTTTTCTTGTTTCAAAGGTTACGAAAAATTTCTTCATTGCTGATCGCCCATTGTATCCGTATACCATAATAACTCACTTAACAGCTCAGAATTGTTTTTTATTGCAAAACCGTTCTACTAAATCCGCTGCAAGTTTTATAATCTTAATGTTTTCATTTTATTGGATAAATTTCCGTTTCTTTGGTGTTACATTTGGAATGTGGTGCAGACTTCAGTGCATTTTCAACAGTTCTATACAATTTTCATTGTATTATAAGGTCAAAGATAGTTGAATGCTTTCCTGTAAAGATTGTTTTGGATATTTTGAATAGTTTTACTGTTTTTAAAGAGATGGATAGTTAAATTTCTAACAGAGATTGTCATTATTTGAAATATTTTGCTATGCTTACTTCAGATATGAATTCGTTACTGTATTTTGATAAGCTATAATAATTTCCAAATACAGACGATAATTTTTGTGACGTATTTTCATTAATATATAAACGCTATGACGAAAAAGATCGCACGCCAAAACTTTTCAGCGTAATTTTAGAATGTCCGAAATATCATGCGAGTTTCTTATTTGGAATTTATTTTTGGAATTAATTAATTTATCGCAACGAATATTTTGATGATATTTATTTTACAACAAGGAAGACCTACAGCAGAGAAAAGATAATATACTAAAAGAAATCATTCAAAGAAATGTTTCAACATCTACTACAAGATCTATGCAAACACATTTTAACATTATAAGCATCACGGAACAAAGTCAGTCACTGCGTTTTTAAAAATATCATCTGGGACTATCTGCACCAGTTATTGCAATGGAACGCTAACTACAATTCGTAGTTATATTATTCGTAGAGTGTGTCACATAATAAGACATAGAAAATAATTATCAACAAACATGAGGTTTTGTTTCATATTTAAATTTTAAAACCGAATTCATTTAATGTAACACAGCATTTGCTTAAATTCAGGTTTTGCTTTGTTCCAAATAATATTCTGATTCTCTTAAAATTATTCAAAGCGTCAGCAATCACGAAAGTGGATCAAAGGTATCTCCAATTTACAAAGGTTTTAACGCAAACTGCAGTGAAGAAATGTAGACATCACAAAGAAACTCCTTTCCCAGGAAGAGGGGGGGGGAGATCCCTTTGTTTAGTTTACTTTTTGCTGTTCAAACAACTCCAGACTTTACTTTAAATCGAGTTGTTCCTCGGGGCGTGTAAATGCTTGTCTATGGAATTTCTTCAAGAAAAAGTTAATTTAAAGCCTAACGCTGTTCCGGTTTCATTAATCTTCTTATATGAAGCTTTTCCAATATAAAAAATATTATTAAAACATGTATTCTTCTCATCATTAATCTCATCATGTGAAGTTCAAGATCTGTTGACAAAGTATTAAAGTAGACCTGAGCTGCGGTGATTAATACTTGTAGTTTTTCTGAAAATGTGCGAGGAAACATGAATTTCCTCCATTACACAACAGTTTCTTTTTTAAAGAAATGTGTAGAGAAATAATCATTAATTAAATACTTTTCACGTAATCCCTTATCAGGTATATCGCGTTTGTGAAAAATACGAAGCATTGTTAAGTTATATAAAAATTATTATCTTATTCTTTTATTATACTTAATTTCCGTTTGTTTACGACACATAAACTAATCCACCCATCCATTTTTTTCGTTGAAGATGATTGCAGACATGCTGCATAAATCGTCTTGCTGGTCATTAAAATTTTTAATAATATATACACATTCTTCGAAATATGCTGCTCATTTTATGCGTTATTTTCTTTAGCCAGCAAAAATCTCTCCATTTACCTTGTAAGTTTGTAAAGCTATCTTCTACAGGGTGAGTCAGAAATACAGTAACAGGATTGATCGCATCGTACGACCGCAGTATTAGGAAGAAGGAAAATGAGGTTCTGTTTGTGGAAAGTTCAGATTTCAGAATGGAGACCAAAACGCAAAAATGCCAACTACAAGTATCTTGTTGGCTAACATTTTTAGGTCCTTACAAGGAAAAGGACAAAGGATTGTTTTAGGTCCTTTTAAGTTTCTTGTTGCCTAATATTTTTTAGATTGCTACATCAATGGTTCTGTGAGTTATTATAGATATTTTCTTTATTGGATGTTTCGCCTTGAAAGCAGTAATTTCCTTCTGTTCCTTATAGCCCACGAAAAATACGATGTGTTAAAAGGACATCTGTCTACTGTCAAGGTCTCGCCAAGGAGCATTTATTAATCAGATTTTTGCCTAGTATGTTGTAGAAAGGCAAATCCAAAGGGCCCAATCTGCATTTATAACTTTTTGCTATATGTTCAAGCATTCATCTATTTTTACTAAAAGTTATTCTAATTTGTTAGTCTTTTCTGTCTTATCTTATTCCCCTCGCATTTCCTCGCCAGTATATAAATTGCCAGTAGGGTGAATTCATGTAGCGAAAGGTTTAGTCAGAGCTTGATTTCGCTATTGTGAACGCATGTTGTTACTTCTACCAGCTGTTAAATTTGAATATCGGCTTCGCATTCTTGTTGCCAAATTATTATTCTTCCAGCGTATGTTCTGAATCAACCTGTTAGATTAACTTGAATTGCGATGTTTTTCACTACTCTTACCTCAAAATTTAGTTTTGTGTTTAAGTTTCTCACTGCAAGTGGTCGGTGACTGTAAGCACATAAATCTATGATGTCCGTAAAATACTGTATTCACTTAAACGCTCTTTTACACCCTTTCCCTTCAAGAACTGTGTTCTTATATACATTAATTAATTTGCAACTGGTGGGAGTCAACGAAAGTGAAAGTATTGACAAAATCATAACATAATGGGTTAATAAACATAAAACTCTATAACATTTCATGTTCGTTTCTCATTTCCTGCCACTTTGTTCGTCGGGTCTCAGTCTTGGCGTTTTGTAGATGGAGGGTAATTGAAAGAATGTTGCGTTAAATGGAAATTTTGAAAAGAAAGAGCATATATCGCTCATGCGCAAGCATCATACAGGATCACCTGCGACTATTTACTGAACATACTGTTCACCAGCATATGCATATTAGGTATTGATAACATGTTGAGAAGACTTCTTGATGTTTTGGGCGGACAATAATTACCGTTTGATTGTATGAATCATGTATGATTGTCTGCAACCCTTGCTTTCATGCAAAATGAAATTCGTTTGCTTCGCTTTTAGCAAATTCTTGTAAGTGGTATAATAAATGTATTTTTTTGTCCCTGCTTCGTTTTGTTTATTTAACAGGTTTCATTTAGTTTTTATTCCATAAAACACCTCTAGTGGACATTTTTAATATTTTAATGTACTCAGCCGAGTTAACTCGGGTACACCGAACTACGTTACTTCCATGTACCCGAGTTAATACGCTCAAGATTTTTTTTTCTTTCAGATATGGATAGAACAGAATATATTCGCAACAGTTTTGAGTTAAAACAAAGAAGTTAATAGAAAGTGAGTAAAATAAAGAATAAAATTTGAAGGAATAAAGACCACTTTTTGAGTTTTTAATCTTGCTTTAAGGGGTTAAAGTTCTTTATTTTCATGCAGAGTCCCTTTTGGTGTCTTTTGAGTACTCGTATAATGTGCCTTGAAGTGTGTTTAAGTGTGTACTTTTCGCTTCGTGTGTAATACATCAATTAAGATATGGTTTATCTAATTAATAGAACAGTTCAAATATCCTACATAAATTTTCATGCTTTATCATCATGTCTCTCAATATCCTAATGCAGCACAATAATGCGGCATCACTGTGGCGGGCGGTATCATTAGTGATAAAGCTTTGCTGTTCTGTCTGCTCACTCCCATCTATTTTATAGATTTATGTATCTGTTACAGCTGTTTAGTGTTCTGAACAGAACAATTTTACTTAGGCTAGTAATTATAAATATAAAAGTAAAAGAAAATATTATAAATGTATAAATGGATAACAGTTTTGTAATAGTTTTAAAACATTCCATGATTTTTTTAACTGAATTTGTTTTTTGAATTGCATCAAGCATTGTTTCAAGAAATTTTCACTTCTTTCTTAGTTAAATACCACTTTAGAGTTAATAGTCCAAACAAATACCACATTTGTGTTATTCGTAGAATATTATAGTTGGGTCACTGAAGATATTCTTGTTGGCAGTGAATATGCCTCGAAATAGGTATGATATTTATAATTTCGCCTCTTTGACTAATGCTCATCTAAATTTGACGCGATTTAGCTAAATAGATTTATTTATAGGCAATTAATAATAACAAAATATTTAAAAAGAAGAAAAATCTAATCTTAGCTAAATATTAATTTTGAAAAAATGTCTTTGTATTCCCAGATATGATTTGTTGTAGTCTTTCCTTTTTAAGCAGCAATGTCCATCAGCAAACAGTAAAAGGAGAAACTTAACCTTAATTGTTTCTTTAATTTAAATAAACTTCTAACAAAACCCATTTAGTGCATGGATTGCTCAGCTCGATTTTCAGTCAAAATCCAACTGGGTTAGCTGGCTGAGGTATTCTGATAAAGTCAAATTATAAAAGGATCACAGATTTTAAACAAAAACGATTCCGAAAGTTAGCCAGGAAAAGATTTAAATGTATGTACCAGAATGTAAATTTTTTGTTGCTATACGACAAATAGACTTCGAGTTATGACGAAACTAGCAGAGATGAAATCTGAAATTAGAAATTATAGCTTGTATATTATCTATATTTTTCAACAAATTTCAAAAGTTTGGAGAAAATTTGATTCCCAGATGGGAAAGACAAATTTTATTTGTAAGAATATGTTTAAGTTGCAGAGAAATAAAATGCCCACTCTATTGAATATGTGGCTTTAAAACTAGGAATAAATAAATTGTATTTCTTTTTAAAGATAATGTAAGTTTAGAAGAAAATATTGATATAAACAATATGCTACAGTAGACCTTTAGTTCCTGAACAAATTTTCTAAAAGAAAAATCTATGGAATAGCGTCAGTATCTCCAGAACAAATGATACTCTAAACTTCAATTATCAGGGGAGGAATGTCTTCAGGAGAAGACGGAAGAGAAAATGTTCCTAGTTATTTGATTCACGAAAATTACGCGAAATGGGGTAAGGTGCGAAGTTTCATAAAATATTATCACATTTACATTAATAAAGAGCATAAATATTTGCACTGCCAATACAGTATCTTGCTTTAGGAACATTTGAAAACATAGACAGAAAGAAATCCAATTGGACAAACTTTTAATGCGACAAAGTCTTAGCTATTATCAAGTGGAGGTGAGCAGTAACATTTTAAGCAATAACAATTTGCACCTTTGGGCGTCCCGCTAGTACAGTAGTTAGTGGCCCTAACTCCCGTAGTAATGGGCTCAGGCTCGAATCCCGGAGAAGGCACGGTGGTAACTGCCTGGCTCTTCAATGGGAGGCAACAGTGGCCACCCATTATGTGATTCCATAATGAAATGACCACCACTTCAGGTCCTTGTAGCAGCGCAAGGCTAATGGTTATTAAATAAAGCCCCCGCAATTTAAAAAATAAATAAAATTTGCACCTTTTTCTTCTTCAGCGTTTTCTATTTACGCCCTCAACTTTCCTTCGTAGAGAGATGGTAAAATTTGATTCAGGTTTTCCTAATTTTTATTATGTTTACTATTGTGTTAAATATTGTGTATGTAATTATATTGGGCACATATCAGATTTAACGAATGGATAATAATGAATTCCTATGGAGATTTAATGAATTCTATTGGTTTTGCATTAGAAACGAACACCGCAGGGAAAAGAAAAGGACAGTTTTATATTTCTCGCTCTACTGGGTCGACTGACGAAATTCAGCTTGCGTTTTTCATGTCTCCAAAGCGCTACTCAGGATATGTACTAGTTTATATATATCATTGTTCTACTATAGGTATTTTGACACAAAACCAGACTTTTTCTGAAATGACATGCTAATTTTTTTCCATACTTCGATTCTACGACTCAAATTATGCCTAGATATTAAATTTTGTAATTTTCAGTGGGAAATTTAAAAATTTACTATTATTTTATATATTTTATAAACAATTTATTTTCCTTTTTTTGTGTGTGTGTGTGTATACGAGCGGGAAAAAAGGCATCTTTCATACTTCAAATAAATAACATAGCGCGTAAACCAGCTTGGCGTTATTATGGCTTATAACAAATATGCCAGACTCAAATAATGCAATATAAAAACTCTAATTTTTTGCAGGTATGCTTAGAAATACATTTACTTTAAGATGATGGTAAAAATGTTATATGTTATAATTCAAAATGTTTTTCGAAAAATTTTAAAAAAGTATTCAAAAATAAACCATAAAAAATAGACGAATTTGATTCGAAACTAACCTAAATTTCGACATGTGAAAGAAAGAATCAAATAAGTTTAATAAAAAAGAGATATTAATAAATATATATAAAATTCAACTAACGTGGAGGATTTTGAGAGCTAATTTTTTAAAAACTACTTGTGCGATTTTTACAAAACTTGGCTCTTCGGTGTAATTTGAGTCGTAGAATCGATATATGGAAAACATTTATACGTTATTTCAGAAAAAAAACCGACGTTGTGCCAAAATATCTATGTCAGAATAATGCTATGTATAAAAATAATATATATGTATATCCTGAATCGCGCTTTGAAGACATTAAAAACGCAATTTGAATTTCGTCAATCGGCCCAGTAGAACGGGAGAAATATCTAATAGAACTGTACCCCCCCTTTTTTTTTCTTTTTTTGCACAGTGTACATATGAAGTAATCTTTTCTAAGCAATCATGTTAGATCCAGGAACGAGTTAATTCCTTTTTTATAAATTCCTATGGAGAAAATTGTTTTGGTTCACGAACATTTCTGAAGACGAATTATCTGCAAAAGTGAATTACGTTCGTGAACCAAGATTTCATTGTACATTTATTTCCATACTTTTCTTGGCTTAAATTTATTTGTTTATCAAATTCATAAAATAGTAAATAACATAAGAGGTGGATTTGACTTTTCGCTTATACAGTGAGTAATGATTTAAAATATAAAAGTTTATCGGCTTTATAAAGAAATTTTCACTACAAAACGTGAACTGATAAATGAAACTGTGATTATAAAAACTTATATAATTTTGACAAAAAATCAAGGTTATGTCGAACTGTTTTGCGATATCTTCTGAATTTTATTTGCTTCAGTGTCTGTTTTCTGATCGTTTTTTAGTAATTAATTTTGGCACAGAAAATATTTAGAAAATAGTTAATAATAAAATTAAATTAACAGACTATCTCTTAATGCAAAATACAAAATTTCAGCATAGTGAAAGATGTAAAAATATTTCTGAATGATTAAATTTTGCGCTGTCTCAGGTATAAAAGATTAAACAGAAAATATTTGTAATGATATCATTATCATAATACTTGAATAAAAATACTCATAACGGCATCATTATAATAACACTTGAAGAAAAAATACAAGCAAAATCAATGTTTCACATGAATTTTATTCAAAAGTCCATTATAAAAATGATGAAAAGGTGTAAGAAATAACAGCATCACGCAAGGAAAACAACAGCAATACGTCTTGGCCGAATGATCAATAACAGGTAATGATGAAGCTGTAAAGAAACAAAAAACATGTAAGTAAATGTAAGTTAATTCACTCAGGTTATATATTTTTATATATTTTAATAAATTAAGCACATTCTCTCTAATCCCTAGACATAAACTGAAATTAATTTAGAAGTGAAACAACAAAGATTCACAGGACTAGTTTCGATGGTTTTAGCGAACCATCAGCTTCAGCTGCAAAAGTGCAAATGATTGCGCAGATACGCACTTCGGCAGCTGAAGCTTATAGTTCGGTAAAACTATCTAAATTAGTCCAGTGAAAATTTGAAAATACAACGCCGATTTTTGTTGTTTGACTGTTTGTTATACTTCTCCCACCTTCTTCGCGTGCCTTCGTGGTGTAGTGGTCAGCACGCACGATGCGTAACCGAGAGGA
Organism: Stegodyphus mimosarum; assembly: GCA_000611955.2. Lineage (NCBI taxonomy): Eukaryota > Metazoa > Arthropoda > Arachnida > Araneae > Eresidae > Stegodyphus > Stegodyphus mimosarum. Next base: position 69,574 of record KK112772.1, read on the forward strand.
CCGTGGTTCGATTCCCGGCGAGGGCATTGCTTGTTTTTCATATCCCCTGCTTCTAAATAACCTAATGACTCTACAGTGGTGCCCGAACTAAAAAGGTGGTGGATGATGATTTTCCACCACCAGGAATTGGCAACTGGGTTCCCTGAACCTCAGTCGCCCTCTGAAATGGGAAGTATATAAGGTATTTCTCCCACCTGCTTCGCATGCTTTCGTGGTGTAGTGGTCAGCACGCTGGGCGCGTATTCCAGAGGTCCGTGGTTCGAATCGCGGTGAAGGCGCTGCTTATTTTTCGTGATTCCTGCTTCAAAAATACCTAATTTCTCTACACGACTTCTAAATTAATATTTGTTCGGCGTGTTATTTTACTTTAATTATAAGCTGAAATATTCTTAACTTTATCTATCATACGAAGTTCTTAGTTTTATTTTCGTTATTAAAAATTTTAATGAAAAACATAATATTTGAAATTCTTTAACAATAAGAACAAGAAAAAATTTAAGAAATTACAGTCTTACAGTCAACTCCAAATAACCAGGAAAGACATCAACGGTTAACTCAGAATCACAGTTAATTCAACGGCAGTTGAAAAAAGTGCAAGAAAGAGGAATAACGCATAATACGTTACCAGAAAAATAGCACTGACCATTACGTCAGGTTTCTAATCTGTAGAATATATTCACTTTACGTACATTAAATTGGTATTTAAAATAAAAACACCGCTTTGTAATTAACGGAAGAATAAAATTTATTAGAATTAACTATGCTGCGCTTGTCATTAAATAAAAAAATTTAAATAAAAGAACTTGATAAATATCATTGCTCAGTAATAATGATATTGATTACAATATCTTGCAAATATTATTCTTCAATATCTTTAATATCACCGAGTTCAAAAATATGTAATAATCGATGTGAGTCTCAAATAATTACTATGAATGGGGGTTAAAATCTCATAAAAATGCCGATCAGAAGGCTTTTTTTAATTATATAAAGCTTAAATATAGTATTCTTGTGGAGAAAAATAACTAACAAATAATTCTATAACATCATCTGTTATCAATTCCTATGAGTGTTTCTTTTTATATTTCCGCAGAGAGGTTTGGCTTATTGATAGTTTCTGTAGAAATTTTTTAATCGTATCGTAATTATCAATCTTTACTTTTTTAAGCAGGGCCAGTTATACAGCAACCCGGTTAAATTGCTTTCAGACAATCGACAAATGACAGTAATAAATATTTAATATTTAGTTTCTTGAATGAATTTATGTCTTACAAGCTAACTACAACAAGAATCATAAGGTAAAAAAATTACTTTTTAGAATTATTTTTATTAAGTACCTAAAGTTAGCAATAACATTTGTTAATTTAGATGTTGCGACTTTCTTTTTTCTTTTCTTTTTATTTCATATCTTCTTTAGCATAGTTTCATTCATTAAAATTTCTTTCTCATTGCACACAACATTTTCATTCAAGCAATAATGACCTCTCTCTAGACTAATCTTTTCATTCATAAAGGTATCACAATGAAAGAAAAAGGAAATTCTTTTTGCTTTTAATTGGAATAGGTAAGATAATTACTAAACCTCAGCTTATTACTAAAAGCAATATGAAATGATGAAATATGTTTTAAACAAATCAACACCTCACATATATATTCTTCTTTTGTGATGATGGTGTATATTATATATATATATATATATATATATATGTAATATTTTCAGTAGATGGACATAGGGTTAGGTTAGGTTATTCAATTATGGCAAAGCACACGAGGGCTATCTGCCTAAAGGGAGGGATGCCTTCGTGGAGGACTTTCTAAGGGAAACTGGCTCGTATACACGTTACACATGGGGAAAACTACGAAAACGCCCATGCAGCCAGCCCGTTCGCGGGATTCGAACCTCGGACCGAACTACCAGTGTTCAGCGTCTTTACCGCTCGGCTGCTGGTGGGCCTGATGGGCATAGGGATGATGAATATATATATATAAGTCTTGGGCTTATTAATTTACTTTTAATTACTTTCATTATGAATATATATATATTTATATGCATATATGACAATAGTTTATTAACTAAGTAATAAAGGGTATATTATCTCCCAATATAAAGTTAGTAGAAGTATCTGAATGAAGTAATTAACAAAACTGAAAAGTGAATCCCGCAATGTGTTTTAAAAAAAGGAAGAAACTTGAATTTGAATCTTGAAAAATAGAAATAGAAACTTTGTAACTGATAATTAATTATTCAGTTGTGAAAAATATTCAATAAGTTAAGCAATTATCGCCATTGATAGGAAATTGGTTGACTTTTCATGGGGAACAAACCAACCCCCGTTCAATTAACAATAATTAACAAATGCGATGGTGTTTCTTCTTTTACTCAAAATTATGAATCCAAATTGGCAATTTAAGTTTAAGCCAAACTTGTAAGTTGAGTTTAATCCAGTTAGTGAGATGAATTAAAGTGGATGACTATAAAGGATTATGAATTTCAATTTATTAATTCAATCTTTGATATATATGTATATGTATATTATAGAGACACTAAGTTTCTTTGAAAGCAGAAGATATGAAAAATGTGCAAAGCCCTCGCCGGGACTCGAATTTGAACCTCTCGAATACACACCAAGTGTGCTACCATAACATTATCACTCTAACAGCGTTCATGTAATTTCTAAGAACTTTGCATAATTACTTTTATTTTTGTACTCTTAAAATAGTAATTACGAACTTTAAATGTAGGATAGTTGCGAAAACACATTAATGAGATTCGGATAAATGTTAAAAGCAGAAATTGAACCAAAATTTAAAAAATGAAGTACCATGGCTTTAGAAAAAAAGTCAAATAATTTTATAGCCAAAATTTTATAATTCTAATAACAAAGGGTACTTATGACCATTACGTTAGATTGTGAGTTCAGGTTTTGAGAAGTTTCCTAAATCTTGAGAATATACATAAGTTTTACAAACTGTCAGTTTCGATTCATTATACACAGCTGCACGTTTGGTTTATTTGATTAAGTCAAAACACTCGATGACTACCTAAGCTCCCTAAAGTAAGACATGTCTTCGTGGAGAGCTTTCTAAGGGTAAATAGCTTGTAGACGTTACACCTAGGGAAAACTACAAAAGAGCCCATGCAAACAGCCTGCTCGATGAGATTCGAACCTCGGACAGAACTATCAGTGTTCAGCGACTTTACCGCTCGGCCGCTCATAGTCCATTCTCGTACTCAAACCCAAAACCAGTGTAAAAATGAGGTGATAGAGTACTGGTTGTGTCTGAGCAGTTCCGTTGCAGACCGTTAAAGCTTCACTTGATCATTTCTTCAAACTTTTTTTGTAAATTCTCATAAAGCTTGCATCACTTTTTTTAAGAATTAATTAGTACGGAAGGCATTACCAGTGTATCATATTCGTATCTTCTTCAAATAAACAACAACTTTTCTAGGTTAAATATTTACTATACAACTATGTACAGATTACATTTTAGAAGAGATAAAACATTTTCGCTACAGCAGAGCGCGTTAAGCAGGGTCCGCTCTCTTCTCTTCCACATACCAATCTCCCACTTTACTCCTACCTGCGACCAGGGGGGCAGTCCCCTCTCCCCTTCCGGCCGAGGCGAGAAGAGTGTTCTTTATCCCTTCTTTGAGGGTGGATAACCAAGTGTTCTTTAGAGCAAGGAGATGTTATACCAGTTGACCCGTGGTACATCTTTGTTGTTTCCCGTACTTGTACCTGTGCCTATCGCTTTTCTTGCATTTAAAAATTTACATCTTCTGACACTCACGGTGATTATTATTTTTTCTGTCACTGTGATTTGCAAATAAGTGACACTCGGATGCTGAACCAGATAACACGAGGCATGAATGCACAAAATAAAAAACTTAAAGAAGGTTTGACACCAGTGTCATTAATATCACAGCAAAGTATAAAATAATGCCTTATTTAAAAATACAGCGTCATTTTGTAATACAGATCTGTGTATCACATTCTGTATTCTTTACTATTTACAGCCATACAGTTGTAGTTCTACCCCTTCTACTACGCGGAAAGTAACATCTGTGTTGTTTTTTTTATTTATTTTCCATGCATCTGTTTTCATAAGACGTACACTAAAATGTTTTCAATTCTAACTCTTACGACATTTCTTTACGACAAAACAATGGAATGTTTAGAATCACTTTCGTCGTAAATTGTTTAATTTCTGGAAAACAAAATAACTCAAAACCTGCTTCTGCGAGTTTTCACAGAAAAAAAAATCGATTACCCAAGCTTCCATGGAGAACTAAACAATAAAAAAAAAGAAACAACCAAACACTAGAAAACATAGCCATTGAAACACTATTTATACAAGCTTCAGAGAATCCATGCAGAACGAAATGTAATCAAAAGCAACAACTACCTCTATCGCAATTGCAGGTAACACATGTAACCACAAGTGTCGTTGGAAAAGAACTCAGTTCCAAAACGTGTTTTTAACAACTATTATATTTTATTATTTGTTTGTTTTATCTTATTCTATATGGTTTTTATACGATAAACGAATAATGCATAAATAAAATCATAAGTCTTCTGCATTTTTCGTTTCATCGGAGTATGGTTCACCAGTTGAGAACAAAATTGTCGAAGCTTTAAAAAGATAAAATAACCTAACATCATAATAAATACAGGAAATAGATACGCAAGTGAGCAACAGTAGATAGCAAATGTTAGCTTTAATGTTACCACAATTTTAAAGGAAGCAGATTAACTTCAGGGGATATGTTATAAGGTATTTTTTCCGGCTTCTTGGGATGCCTTCGTGGTATAATGGTCAGCACACTCGGCACGTATTCGACAGGCTCGTTGTTCGAGTCCCGGCGAAGGCATTGCTCATTTCTTACTTTTGATACCGCTCGGCAAAAAGACACTGAATTTGGTGCACAAACGAATTTAATCCATTATTCTAATAAGCGTTTCAAATATAAACAAATGGCGGCTTCGTTAGGCTTGGTACGACATAAACAACTTTAAATTGTTGATAATTCTACTGCTATTGCATGCAGATTAACTAAAGACATAAAATCCTTAGCCGGAACATAAGAACAACATATTTCAATCACTTTTAAAGCAAAAGATGCGCAATTTAGTAACACAGAACAATAAAAAATCTAAACTCACCATGCCGAGTAACAGAGTAGGTATGCATATATATATATATATATATATATGTAAAATATAAAACACCTAATCTATTTTTGAAATAATAAATTAATAATAGACCTTTAACTTCCGTTTTCATTCTAAAAATAACAGAGCAATAATTTTCTAACTAAACTTCCTGGAGAAATGAAATCTGAACCCAACACCTGGACATTAATTTGCCATATGATCTGAAATGGAATTTGGTATAAAAAGTAGTCGCTTCGCAACTCCTCTTCTCTTCGCTCTTCTCTTCTGCTTGTTTTCGCAGTGCCGCCTTGCCGCAGAGTTTACTTTTCTAATTCCGGCCATTGTTTAAGAAAATGTAAGCTGTATAAAATTGTAGGATGTATATTCCACCCATAGTGATGATGGACACTATCATGGAACAAAGTTATGTTTCCAAACGGCCACGTCGGGAAACTTTTTTTGTTTATGCACCCATCTCCAACTTGCAATCCGTTGCAACTTGCTTGTCAAACGTTACCCCTAATTACATATAAATGTTGCTTGTGTCGTTTCATCAAGTCATCTTATTACATATATATATACACATTTGGTGTCGACGTTTGCAAGCAAAGAGAGAGCTGTACAGCTATATGTTTTAGCACTCTCAATTATAAAATTTAAACGCTGTGAAGGAACTCGTTTTTGAGTTATGTGACGTAGGTACAGACGCACATTCAATGCATCTACTATCCATTGTGGGAAAAAGAGCCCTGTATTCTGTTTGTACGTACAGATATGTCGCATCGTTAAATTACTAAATAAAAACATTGTTAAAGTGAATTCGGGAGCGGTCAAAATGGATATTTTCGCCGAAATATGATACCCGAAATTTTTCGCGATTACAATACTTCCCTTACTTCGTATAAGGAAGTAAAAACGCATTTCGAAAACAAAACGAATCTGAAGTATTTCGGTAAATCTATAAGCAATTATCACGCTTCTTCACGAGTATTATTATGGTGTAAGTGGTTAACACATCTAGCTAGCAAATGGCAGATCTGTGTTTTAAACTCCGCAGGGACACAGCTAATTTTTAGTGCTTACTTTTTTAGCCTAAAAGAGCGTTAGTTCAGAAGGGCTATTAATTTCGCTGTGGCATTTTGCGTCGATTTACTATAAATGTCCCTATCACTTTTCAAACTGTTGCCACCAAATATTGTCGCCCTGTGTTATATTTAAATAAATTAAATACTGAATAATCTGCATAAATGTATGTATGTTTCATTGCGCTGAAACAACAGGACTTAGAGCCATCAAATTATCCTCCGAATGAGGCCATCTGGAAGACCAAATTTGTAATTTGTTTTATTATCGATTTCACATATTGTAACACTTTAACGAATTTTTGATTAAGAAACTCGACGATTTCAAAGCGAGCAATGGCAACACTCTACAAACAAAAAAACATTTTTATTTCCAGCGTCCGAGACTGTGTATAGGAAATTCTAAAGATATGCTCGTTTTAAAATTATTTTCAGATATTGCTGTTGAATTGAATTTTATGGTTTAAGTGCGAAGAACATGATGTTTATTAAATAAAGGTAACACAGAAAACGTTGAAAAATCCCCCTTTGGGCGTATTGTAAAATCTGAAATTTTTTTAAGCTGTTATTTTTAGCAACCGAATTCAGAGAACCTAATATTTTATTTTCATAGATGTTCAGTTTTGCTCTTGAACTTTAACCCATATCATACCAAGCATTGAAAAAATTAATATTTTCTTGTAATTTCTTAAAAATGTGTTTCCCTAAGTCTATGTATACATATTAAATAAAAAATTTACCAAATTTTTATTAGTTTGACCAATACAGTCTATCCTAAAAATAGGACAATGGTATAATCCACTGCTAATTATTCTTACATAGGTGGAATGGGAGAAAGCATCTTAAGCATAGTCCAACTTTGCATTTTTTACAGATAGTTGTCGGTTTTGCTGTGGAAGTTTTTAGCTGGCATCTTCCTTGTCCATTTTATGGGTTTTCGCAATAACACGTTCATTTTGAAGTTTTAGAAAATCTTCATTAATCCGTTGAACACTCAGTTTTCTGTAAGATGGTTTTCTTGGAATAGGAAGTTCCAAATAGGCAACTAATATGTGTCTTCGAAAATCAAGCAAGCTCAGACTATCATCACGAAATAACTGATTGAGCTTCCATGAAGTAGCAAATGATGTTTCAAACGCATTAACCAATAAAAGCCAGTACCTTTTCTTTCCTTGAATTGAAGTAACGTTAGTTTCTGCATGATTATCAAGCAGGTCAATTCCGTTTTTATATTTATTGTAGGATGCAATGCACATTGGTATCTTTACCCGTTTTCAGCCAACTTTTACTCTTCTTGATACGGTTGATACACTTTCTTGTTTCTTCGAAATTGGACATAACAGAAACAACACCACTGTCATTCCATCGAATTGCTGCAACTTTGGTTTTTGAATCATAACTGTTACCAGAAAAGCTGCGTTCCATTTTTGACATTGTTTTAGAGGGTACAAATGGTTATTTAGACATTTTATGTCCTCTAACAGTACTTGTAGTGAAGAAGGTTTTATTTCAAGAACGAATAATAATTCATGCGAAGTAAAGAAATTATCCATATAAATCTTACGTATCTCAGGGTTTGTAATTATTGACAGCAAATTCTGGGCAATTGTATGAGATAATGGCTCATTCACGATTTTCTTAGTTGGTTTCTTCTTTTATATCATTGGAATTTTATTCTCCTCCAAAATTCAATCATGCGAAAACGAGAGAAATTTGGTCTACTTCGACGAGTTTTAGAATGCAAACTGACTTCATGAGTCAATGTTTGAAACATTCACTCAACCACCTCCCCCGCATTTCACACACCTGTCTCTTACTTAATGTGCACCTACCAGTTAGACTAAAGTGCCTGGGTTATTTGTATAATAGCAACGTTTGGAATGTAACAGAGAAAGAAAGGATTGTCTCCATTGAAAACTGATGGGGATTTGGTAGTAGTGGATCTTACTATCGCCCTATTTTTAAGACAGTTAAAAATGCAAGGAAAATTGATCTTTTAGGTAAAAGTTTTTTATAATGTTTTTTTACTGGTATAAAAGCATAGAATATTATCTCAGTAAATTCATATACATGTTTTTCTTGGAGCTCAAAATTTTAATAAACTTGTACGTCGAAAACATAAGCAAAAAAATCTGCAAAAATCTCCATTTTAAAAAGTTAATAAAAAATATCTAAATTAATTCTAACTTGCGATAAAGGCAAATATTTAGTTAAAAGACTCTTAACTAATAAATTATCCTTAATTTCAATTAAATTATTTCAAAGATTTTATACAAAGCCCATTTATGGGTGCTGTCCTATTTTTAGGACAATGGGGAAATAAGGGTTAATTAATTATTTTTCATTTGTTATGTGAAAATTATCTATTATTTTATGTCAGTATACCAATAAAAAGAGGGAAGTGAATAAAATATTCATTTCAAGTCAGTGCGCTTAATAGAGTCAAATGTTATTTCTAAATACATAAAAATGTTACTTGTGCCGTTTCGTGTTACATGAGTCTCTCGTTTACATAAATGTGGTAAATAATTTTACTTAAAAGCAATACTATGAAATAATCCAGTTTAGGTTTCTGGTTAATTTCATGTAAGATACAGTTTACTTATCATTCTTTCTCATTACTGCATAAAATGAATAATAATGACAATAGATATTTTACCTGTGGCGTTTAGTACATTGGCGATCTATAGAGCTTCATGCCCGGGGGTCCAAATAAATATCTATCGCTGGATAGGTAGATATCCTCCGGGGATGGATGGAGGGGGGGCGGCAGTTGGAGGGTTGCTGGATGATGACTGTAACGCCACAGCCGAGAGGCATGTTGAAGAGAAGGCACAAAGTAACCACGTTCCACTGAAAATAAATTAACATTTTAATACTAAAATATTTAGCAATATGAGTCTTAAACATTATTTCATCAATTTCATTGAAGTAAAACAAAAAAAAAAAAAAATGCAAAACAAACCGATGTGTTTTCATTGTCTTTCAAGTCCCCTTGATTTCAAATTCTAAATTTTGGAAATTATTGGAAGTACTGATTTTAAAATTATGCAAAAACCTATCTTTTTTTTTAAAAAATGTACTGTAGTCTAAGGTGACTTTGCCTCCTTTGAATTGGTTTTGGTTTCAAGTTATGTGTTTTCAAAAATGAGCTTGTCTTCTTTCGACAAATTAAAATTAGCTTTTAAGTTTTTGATAAATAACAGCTATATATCACAAAATGTTTAAATTATTTTAGTTTTCAATCTACTTGTCATTGTTTTAAACATTTCGGAGGAAACCCGCTACATGATATCCATCATTTTTTCGTAAGCAGATTTGCCGCCCTCGTGTTGCCACTTCAGACAAATATTTGCTGCAAACCTCAAACACAAGCGATCCAGAAAAATAAATTCGCAGCTATGTCTTGAATAACTGAACTTGTTTTTATTAATTACGTCCACAAATATCCACATTTGAAGTAAGGGATTTATCAGATACAGTCATACTAAAAGTTTTAGCTCAGGTTCTTAACTCACGCGAGGACAAACGTCTAGAAAAACCGATTCAAGTAAATTCATAATCTCCACAAGCTCTGTCTTAAAAACTCTGTTCTTATATATGTTAACTATATTGCATCCTGGTGGGAGCCGACGACAGCCGATTACACTGAAGAAAACTTTTGAAATGATCTAACCGTAATAAATGGTATAAAAAGGCTTTTTAAAATTTTGACAGACCTTTAAATACCACACTCCCATCAGTGTTTATTTTTTATAATGTCTAAACTGTTTCAGTAACTTAATAAAATGAGTGTAAACGAAAATCAATGTAATTAAATATGACTGCAACTATTAGCAAACCCTGTTTATATGCATAAACTGATTTATTTAAATACTAAGTGAAGTTGCAAAAAAAAATTGTTTTCACTTTTAAACCTTCTTCACTACAGGCAGGTTTATATGCATATATATTCTGCTCAGAAAATATTGCTATATGTATTATCAGTCAATTTTGTACTCTTCTTCAAAACACAGGCATTATTTTTGGCAAGGACAGAAATAGGTGACGTAATGAAGGTGATCAAGTTTATGACTGTAGCATAATTGCAAATTGTGTTGAAACAAAAAATAAAATCTAAAAGCATATATATATATATATTCAGTAATAAAATGTTTAAGAAATTTCAAATGATGTCATGATTATTTAGACAGTTTACAATATTTAAGCTGCGTTTTCTCGGTTTCATTTTTTCCACAAATGATTTTATTTAAAGTCCTAAAACTTATACAGATATAGACTAAATTATTTAATTATTTTTCTTCTTGTTTAAAAATTACACACTTAATACAAGCAAGGATGTATTTTGCAAAATATTGAAAAGAAATTATTGAAAGTGAAAATGTGTCTAAGATCATACCTTTTCGAAAGTTTTTACATAAAAATGTGCTTTTATTTTTTTATTTTTCAGAAACTAATTCATTAATTGCAAAATCGATCCTTAAAGCTATTAAGAATACTGTAATAAATGCAATAAAAAATTTGAGGAAAAATATTGAAAACTGTAGCAGAAGAAAGACATTTAAATTGTTAAATTTTTCTTAAAATATTTTTAATTAAAAATTACTGGCAAATTTTTTTCAGCTTCATATCATTTTGTCTTACAAAACTATTTAATAATATTGATAAAAAAGTAGACGACAATTATTGAATAAAAAAAAAATCATTGAAAATGTATGGAATTCCCTTAAGGGATTGTGATTTTAGCATAGAATATATTTAATTAACTACATCCAGTGTAAATTTTATTCCAAATTCAGTTCTAGTTATATAAGAGAAACAGCAATGGCGAAGTTGACGCCAATAACAATCGCATTCAAGATTAATGAAAGGGTCTGATGAACGAATTACAAGAACTTCTTGGTCAAAACTCGGCTCAAGCGGTGAAGAACTCGAAAATGAATTTTTTTAAATTATATAAACATACTTAAAAATTCAAACTCCGCAAACACGTAAGAGGAAGCAAATATTTAAAAAATTCCTCAGCTATTTTCTTCTACAAACAGCCTTTCTTCTTTAAATTATAAGATATATTTTCTTCCTGAACGATGGACTCCGTTTTTGGAATTTCACATTAAGTGAATCTGCTTGCTGTAAACAATAGGAAGTTATGACTCATTTTATGCACTAATAGCTTCAGAGGTAGATGTTACTACTGATATGATTTATATCTATATTCATACTAGCTCGCGTAGCCACTTCAAGTATCGGTCTTCAATGGATCATTATTACGTATGAATAAGTTTTATATCATAATCATCTATCATGCTTGCGGTCAGAAATGATAAATTTCAATGTCAGACGCAGGTCGAGTCTTAAATTAGGTAAAGGTCGAAAGCGAGCCATTATTAAATGAAATCCATCCTTTTATCTCGAGCAATAACGCGTATCGTGTGGGTAGAATAATCAGAAGATGGATTCATTGGATTCAGAATTCAAATTTATAATTTGGGTGACGTATGGCTATGATTATATTAAACAATCTACAGGTGATTGTGCAAGTTCCGGTAGCTGTCAGTTAATGTATCACATTATATAACTTTTGAATGATAACTAATTTGCTAACGAGATTTTTTATTCCCTCAGAAGAGAAAGGAAGTTACGGTTTTATATTTACAAAATATTTACGATTCGTTGAATTGCAGAATAAAGGGCTGTAAATATCTACTGTGAAGAAATTTGAAGTTCTTTTTGTTCTTTTTAAATTAATTTCTAAATTTTACTCTGCTATAGAAAATCTCAGAGCAATAATTTTCCATTCTCGTTCTAGAAAAGCAGAAGAAGCGAAATAACGAACCACAAATTTTTTCACTCTTCGCTATGCAAAAAGCAATTAGAAACATTTTTGAAAGAAAATTTCGATTTATTTTAAAATTTTTGTATTCGTCAGAAATACGCACATCGTTGGAATTAGCTGCAGATTTTTAAGAATAAACTCATAAAATTCGGAGCTTCAATAAAACATTTTTATTGCTTAGCTTGTAGAGGCATTAGGTTATTTGGAAGCAGAAGATGTGAAAAATGAGCAACGCCTTCTCCGGGACTCGAGCCACGGACCTCTGGAATACGGGTCCAGCGTGCTGACCACTACACCACGAAGGCATGCGAAGAAGACGGAGAAATACCTTATATACTCCCCGTTTTAATGGGCGACTGGAGATTAAAAGATCCAGTCGCCAAAACCTGGTGTTGAAAAATCACCATCCGCCACCTTTTTTAGTTCGGGCGCCACTTGTAAAGTCATTAGGTTATTTGAAAGCAGAAGATGTGCAAAATAAGCAACGTCTTCGCCAGGAGTTCAACCACGAGCCTTTGGAATACGCGCCCAGAGTGCTGACCACTACACCCCAAAGGCATGCGAAGAAGGCGGGAGAAATACCTAATAAGCTTTCTGCAAGTATTGTTTTAAACGAGATACAACATTTTTTCTCAACTATGGTTCCCTTTTGGAAAGCATATTGTTGCGTACATACGGGTTCGTAATAGACTGAACGCACACAGAACCGATGAGAGCTTGGTAAAATGTATTTTTATCAGAAGAAACACCTTACAGTTCTAGAACTTTCCACAAAAGCTTTCGTACAGCTCTTCTCTGTATCACAGAGCAAAATTAGTAATTACACTACAAATTACTAAGAACGTTAAACCCAACGCAGTGCAAAGCGCATCTAAAAGGCGAAGCTCTCACGGATATCTATCTCAATACTCCGAAGTCGCTCTGAACTAACGACTGGGAAACTGATGATCCCTCCTTAAACAGTGTTCCCCTGGTCGCCGAGAAACTTCTAGCACCTTCAACTTTTCGAAATTACTAAAAGGCATATGACGAAACAGGCAAAGTCGAAATTTTTTACAACCAACTGAAAACTGAATCCATAATTACGTCACTGAACTACGGTTTCGTCTTGGTCTTGGAATACGTCGCATTTGCTTCTCCACTTTGCTAATGCCAACTTGCTGTCTTCAAAATTTATTTCAAAATTTTATCTAATTCTACTAAAGTAAGTGCTTTTATTGCGCCAGTTTATTTCTGTTCACTTGTAAAACGTGAGTCAATGAACATAGAATGGAATATTTACTTCCCCTGACTGGAAGCTTCTCGTTTCGCACATCAACATGAATTTAACATTTTAAAAATATTATACACAAGTACATACATACACACATATACTACAATTACGCCTAATTCTCAGTGCACCTAACTACGTATAAATTTTCGGGATCAAGTTGCAGTTAAAAATAATTCACACATCACAGTTAATAATAAAGCATTAATAAACACCAATATTTGGGCTGGGTATTTTTCAAAACACCATTTTTAGTGCGTTTGGTGAAACTTTGAAGCGTTCATTTAAATTTTCATCATTCAAGTAAAACAAAAATTAATTTCTTTAAGATTATTCCAGTACGGTGATGCAAACGGGTTTCGTTCGTTTCGTTTTGAAAAAATATTGATTAGTTTCATATTTAAAACCATTTATCATCAAACGAAATACAGAATAGAATAAAAAGTTGAAAGGATTTTGAATGAACTCTACAAAGAGCTAATATATTCAAAGTTATTTTTTTGTTTCATTGGCTAAAATATAAACGAAAATTACATCCATAATAACGCGTATGTGTAATAACTAAACAAAATAAAAAAATCTGATGTGTACATCACATTACTTTCCTTGTACGGAATATTAAATTATATGCATTTTGCATTTCATTTAAACTTACTGGATTGAATTAAATCTACTTCGTCGACAGAGTATAAATCACAATAGAATAAATGCAATCTTTAAAATTCCTTATGTTTTTTTATCATAGCGACACTCTGGCGCTAGCTTCACATAACAGTGTTACATCTCATTCGTGTTATAATTCATAATGCACAAAAATTATGTATATGATCTGGAAATTACCTAATCGTTGTCACATGGTCTATTCAAAAACTACAATAAATCTAAAATGATGTGTAAAAGAAATTAAACAAAACAAAACACACACAAAAAAAAAAGAAGAAGAAGAAAAAGCAGTTTTTCACAGACGATTCAGTATTTCTCATTCAATTAATTCAGTTCTCACTTTGCGACAAGGCAAAAATACATAAAAGCTCAAAATATCTATATTAAAAATTACGAAGTAAATCATAAACATTTATTTAATCGAATAAATTCCAGAATGGATGAAGCATGATTTAATTCAAGAAGGCGTTATCTTTGCTGTCGCAAAGCTTAGTTTCTCTAGATTAACAGCAAATCCACCATTCTCCTAATTTTCAAACGTAAACAAATATGGCTGTCATGGGAAAAATGATTAGGCTTAACCGCACTTAAACAACTTTTAAATTCTTGATAATTCTATTCTTGCATGCAAATTTACTAAAGGCATAAAAACCTTAACCGGAAGAAACAAACAACATAATTCAATCATTTTTAAAGCAAAAAATGCGCAATTTACCAATATATAAGAATAAAAAATACTGAGCTCACTGAGCTGAGTAACAGAGTGAATATATATAGTTATATACTTTTGGTGCGGCCGATTGCAACCAAAAAGGAGGTGCACATCTATATGTTATAGCAATCCTATATACAAAATTTCAACGTTCTGAGGCTACTCGTTTTTGAGTTATGCGAAATACATACATACACACGTACGTTCGCACACACGAAAAAATCTATTCAGTATCCATTTTAAATCAGTTTTATATTTTTTTTGGGGGCAAAGAGTCCTTTATTCTGTCCTTACGTGCGGATGTCACTCAAAAATATCGTTAGCAAAATATCGTTAAATTGCATTCGATAGCGGTCAAAATGGATATTTTCATTGAAATTTGATACCCGAAATTTATCGCGATTGCAATACTTCCTTTCTACTTCGTACAAGGAATTAAAAACCCAATCATTAAAGGCCAGTAAACGATTATTCTGTACCGAGGAAATATATGATGTACAAATATTTTCGTTAATTGCAGTAATGAAAGAAACGCTTATAAAAATTATAAGGAAGATATATAACAAATCTTATAAATTAGATCCGTTATAGATTAGATCAGTTAAAGTGATTAAATATAAAAGGAAGATTTAAATTATTAAGAAATAATTTGAATCTGTGTTTAAATTCTTCAGCGAATGAAACAAGATATTACTTTCATCTGAGACATCTAGAAATTTTAATGGTAATACTCTGTAAACCAGCAATTTGTCAGCTCATGTAGATAATAAATGAAAGATCTTATGTCTCATGGGATTTCAATATTTGACATTCCGCAAGGATGATAAATTTCCTGGCAATGCAACATTATGATACATGATGCGATCCTGACTAGAATGAATAACTAAGTTTTAACCTCGTCTGGCGTCAAAAAATATATTAACATCTGAACACTTTAAGTCGTGGGAATTTGTTAATTAAATACATTCCTATCATCGTATAATTTAAATAAATTCCATGACAAGTAAAAATTCAATTAACCCTTGAATATTCGAGGAAAAACAAAATAGTACAATAAAATAATATTCGAAATTATCAAGCAAAGAAAGTTTCAAATAAAAACGGAAGGTTTCTGATTAAATAAAGAAAGAAATTAACAGCAAAATTGCCTTCACTTTTTGAAAATAATCTCATCTTTACAAATTTGGAATTCAAATCATGTTGTTGCCTATTAATTTAGCATGTGCCTTTCTTAATTTTTTCTTTTCTGGTTCATTCAGAGCTGGAAAATAGACTTTACAGACAGAAAAACAGATACAGTGAGTTAGTTCGTCAAACTTTCTTCCTCATTACAGCATAACAAGAAAGAAAGAACGGGAGACAGAGTGCATAATCGGCATCGCTAATGAAAGAAATCATTAAATTTGTAAAGCAAAAACAACATAAAAAAGGAATTTCCTCTCAAGACGTACAGATAATGACTTGCCAATAATTTATTGTTTTGTTTTCTAACTTCTCTTAAATCCAAATGAATATATGCTATTTCACAATCTGTTTTGTTTTTCCTCAGATTTAAAAATGGGCGTTCCCCTTGCATAAGTACCACTTTAAGGAAGCCGCTTTGTGTCTTAAAACCATAACATCTTTTTTGCGTTGATTTGACGTCAGAAACGCCTACAGCTTCTCTTTTCCATTTTTTTTTGTGTGTTACGTTACGTTACGCTTACTAGGAATTTATATAGTCTGGCAAAATGCCACTTATGAGATGTAGTCTTTAAATTAACTTTTAAAATGAAACCATATACAGTAGAAGTCTAGAAATCCGCAATGCTTGGAACCAGAGGTTGTGCGGGATTTAGGATTTTGCGGATTTCAGGACAGAAAAGCCAAATCATAATATTACACTAAAGGAGCAAAATAAATAAGGCATATTAAGTACATTTACTTAAATTATTATGTACAATAATATACATTATTACATTATCTTATTATATGCATTAAATTATTATATATATATATATATATATATATATCATTTATATTAGTGATTACAGGAATATTTTAAAGCATTAAGACATATAGAATAGAGACGTGTAAAAATTAGGGATACTAATAAAGCATAATTTTTTTTATTTACTTACTTCAAACATTTTTCTGGGGTCTGTTTTAAAACTTTAGGTGCTCCAGAGTAAGCTTTTTTTTTGTAAATTTTACAGGGTCATAATCTCATTGTCTGTGACACAGCTCTGTTGTTCTAAATATTTTAGGTATTTTTCATCATGTTCCAAACCCTCATTAAAAGACATTTTCTCACTCCTATCAAATTCATTACCTGTGTCGGTGTCAGAATCGTTTTCTTGCTGTGGCGAGTTCAGAACAGAGCCAATGATTTCATCATCGGTTATCTGATATGTCAGCGTTGGTTCATCTGAACACATCATCCATGCTAAAAACCTCTTCTGGGCTAAGACTTTTTTCCTGCTACTAACACAGAATCATTATTATTCGGTAATTATGACGTCATTATTGGATAAATATTTTTTCTTCGGTATTTCATTCTCCGTTCTGCGGTTTCTGGAACCTGTCAATTCAATGTTTATATTTTGAGAGGCAATGCGGATTTCAGGAGTTGTCGGATTGCAGGTCGGCGGATTTTCGGTACTTAACTGTATTGCTTAAATAACTAAGTGACTGAAAACAATATACGTAGTTTGCGATAGTATAAATATTATTATTTTATTTTTTAATATCTTCTCTAACTCACGTAATTTCCAGAACATTTCATTCACATGCTTTGTAATATATCCATCGAAAAAATTTCGTAAACATTCCCATTGTTATTTTGAATAATAAAAGATATTTCCATTGTTGTTGTGACTTCTTGTCTGACAGTAACATCAGAACAAGTATCGCCCAGACGGTGTAGTGGTTAGGGAAGCCTGACTGCCGTACCAAAGGGACCGGGGTCGAATCCGGAAAAGCCATGGATGTAAAATTCTCTGTACCTTCATAAGACGTAACGGTGGCCGTCTATTAGGTGTCTCCACAATAAAATTGCCACCACTTCTGGCCTTAGTAGTGTCCAGTGCATTATAGGTAAAAGCCCGCCATTGGATAAAAAACTATCAGAACAACTCCACAAAATTCATCGTTGCAACGAGTGCAAGACTGCGCTTGTCGTTGGCAAGAGACTTAAGTACGAACAGGTGACAGTACGACTTAGATCTTTCTAGAGTCATATATTGCGAACCACATTGCAGAGTGATTGCTTAATTTCTGTTATTGTTAATTCCATCTTCACTAATAAAAAATAAACTGTTCAACGTAATTATTGTGCAAAAAAGTGTAGAGAAATTAGTTTACTTCGAAGCAGGAGATGTGAAAAATGAGCAATGCCCTCGCTGGGACTCGAACCACAGGCCTCTCGAACACGCCAAGCGTTCGAGACTATATCATTGATCACTACACCACGAAGACATGAGAAGAAGGCGGAAGGAATATCTTTTATACTCCCCCTTTTAAAGAGCGACTGGGGATTAGGGAACCCAATCGCCAAATCCTGGTGCTGGAGAATCATCACCCACCACCTTTTTTTTTTATTTCGGGCGCCACTTGCAGAGTAATTAGGTTATTTAGAAAAAGGAGATCTGAAAAATGAACAATACCCTCGACGGGACTCGAACGCGCCGAGCGTGTTGACGACTACAGCACAAAAGTATGCGAACAAGGCGGGCGAAATACCTTATAAAAGTATCTGAAATATTTGTTTACCATTATTAAAAGCCATTATTAAAAGACGTAATCAACATACGTCATGCAACTATCATATAATAGATAAAAGAAATTACAGTTTATCATTTTTAAATAATTGTTCACCGAACAAATTTGTGGTGTTTAAGGCATCCGCGAGAAAGGCTTAAATCTAAATTTGTAGTTTTATCATTCAAGAGACGTCACAAGTTTTTATGACATAATATGAGTCAATGGCACAGTTGATTCACGTAAATTGAAAAACAGCTGTTTAAGAAGGAGGTATTTTGTAAATTCATTTTTCTTCCTTCGTTGTTTTTTTAGGTATGAGGATAAAATCCATTGTCTGAAAAAGCACGATAAAAAAACTCTTAACTGCGGAGGACAGCTTCATAAAGCCTTCTTATAATAGGATGTTACTTGAATGTTACTTGGCGGAAAGCGAAAGTTCCAGTAAAAGAAAACTTTCCTGTCAGTAATTACGGGAATTTCCCATTGTAATCCAGTTTTACAGAACGTTATCACGCATTTATTACAATATTTAGACTGCAAGAAATTTAAACTTGCTGAACAATACTACTGTCAGAAATGTTACTTATATCGTAGAATAATTTCGATGTGACATTTGCAATCTCTTGGATTTGATTTATGTTAATAATAAATAGTATTGACAAAATAGAATAGAAACTTTGCCTGATATGCAGGTAAGGAGGAAAAACCCTTACAACGGCCGTCGTGCCTTAGAGAAACATAACTTCGTAAAAGATTTTTATAGTAGAAAAGAATCTATATTCACCTTGTAGAACTTTTAGAAAAATCTATTGATCTAGCGCATTTGATCTTTAAGCACTGAACCTGGAATGAATTACTTAATTAATGGTTACTTAATTACTTAATTAATGGTTACTTAATTACTTAATTAATGGTTTTTCAGATCTGGATAGCTACGCACTGATAAGCGTAAGTTTGATTAAGAAAAGAGTTGGTAAATGTGAATGGATGGTGTAATATTTTCAATAATTTATACTTATATATTCAATTTCTGCATTGCCAAAGCTAGAAATTTTATTACATCAGTAATATTAATGGATTAAAATTTTCTAGATTGATAAGAATTAGAAAGTTATTATGTTTTAAAATTTAACATACATCGCAAAAATTTGATACCTCATACTAAAATTAAGGCAGAAATCATAAAAAAAAATCCGATGTGTACACCACATGATTTCCTTGTACGGAATATTAAATTATACGCATTTCCCCCTGCATTTCATTTAAACTTATTTCCACGAATTTCATTAGAGATATATTTCTCATTCAATTAATTTAGTTCTCACTTCGCGTAAAGAAAAATACGTAAAAACTCAACATATCTTAATAAAAAATTGAAAGGTATGGAAAAACATAAAACACCAAATACAGTTAAAACAATTTTTGCAATTAAAATTACAGTTTCTACGCAAAAACAAACAATTCAGCCAATAGGCAAGAAGGCAGATTTTTCGGTGCACAAAACTAAAAGTTTCCTTTTGGTCCCACTCGGCAAAAGGACACTGAATGTGCAGAAAGACTTAATTCACTATTCTGTTCCGTTTCAAGTGTAAACAAATATGGCTGCTATGGTTGAAAAAATTGGCTTAGCCGTACTTAAACAACTTTTAAATTGTTGATAATTCTACAGCTAATGCATGAAGATTACCTAAAGGAATAAAAGCCTTAACCGGAAGATGAGAATAACATGATTCAATCATTTTTAAAGCAAAAAAGTGCACAATATATTTATATATACTTGCGGCGGATTGCAATCAAAATAAAAGGTGCAACGCTACATGTTATAACAGTCCTATATAAAAATTCCAATGTTCCGTGGCTACTCGTGTTTGAGTTATGCGAGATACATACGCACAGAAGCGACGAAAAAAATCTCTTCTGAATAAATTTTTAAATCAGTTTTCTAATTCGTTTGGGGAAATGAATCCTTTATTCTGTCCTTACGTACAGATGTCCCCCAAAAACATCGTTAAATTGCATTCGATAGTAGCCAAAATGGATATTTTCATTTAAATATGAAAACCGGCATTTTTCGTGAATACAATACTTCCTTTACTTCATACAAGGAAGTAAAACTGATGGAGAAAGTAAAATTATGTAATTATTAATTAGTTTTAACTACTGTTAGCTACTAGTCGTCTTCAGTCTGACATAAAGCAAGTTTTAGATTATTTAAATATGACAAAGATCACAAGAGTTACTTAGTTAAAGGAAGAGGATGCGTTCTTGGAGGAATTTCTAAGGAAAACTGACTCCTATTCTCGTGCTTAGTAGCCATCATACTTACCGCGACGGAGTAAAATAGACAGAAAATATTATTTGGTATTATTCAAAGAAATCTGAAATTTTCTATACGAAACGCTAAGAAAATGTAATTTGGGAAAAAAATTTCAATGCAGATATTTTGCTTGGAATATTTTCGTTTATCAAACTCTCGATAAACAAATTAGAAATCAATAAAAAATGAATGGTTTCCTTTATTAGAAGACACATTTAAAAAAAAGCTTATTAGCTATTAAATTTTATCGAATATACAATGCATTAATACTATAAATATATACATTATATTATTGAGACCTACGTGTTAATTCTAGGATTTAAGTTATGTTAAATGAAATTTATCATTAAAATATATTTTAATAATATTTGCATATTAATTAGAGTATGTGTTAATTGTAGTACTGCGTAGAAAAAGGAGGTAAGAGCTTCTTGTGTCTACAGTGACTTTGCAATTAATTATCTGAAACAGAATTTTGCTTATTATTTTATTTTTATGTACAGGCATTTACGTAATGTAAATTTAGCTGACATTGGCGAATAAAATCCTTCGGCATCATACTCGCGCATTAGTGGATTTCTTTGTGCAATAAATAAGAAAATGGATTTGATATATTCTCAGCAATCAGGAACTATAGTCATCGCTGCCAATGATACGACCGTGCGTTATTGTGATACTGATAATTGCGATTCTGGTAATCCTGGCATTTATAATAACAAATAGATTTACCAAGCAAAAAGCCGCTGTCCATAATGGCAGATATTTTATTCATATCCATGTTTCAGTTGAGAAATAGCGAAACATGATGAACCAGTACAGTGCTTCATTCTGTTGCAGCGAAAAGCAATTACAACTGCAGTTTAAAGCATATGTTAAAATAAGCTGTTTGGAAATGGTTTGTTAAGTCAATAATTTTATCCTAAATGAAAGAAAAATTCTATCTTAACAATTTTAAGCTAAGCATTTTATACTGCTCTTCTTATCATAAAAAACACTAAAAAAAATAAAGTAAAATGTGAAAGCTTTTAGATTTTATATTACGCTCAATGGCTTACCTTTTTTAACGTTAATCCCTGCCTAAGGTGAGGGATGACTTCGTGGAGGACTTTCTAAGAGAAACTGGTTTGTATACATGTTACATACCTTACATATTAATAATACAACAGCTAATATTATTTCGAATTATGTACACATGTTGTTTCATATACGCACATTGTTTAATGGGAAAATGTTAATAATATTTTCATAATTATTATTTGAATGCTAAATTAATCTTTTAATCCAGTGTGAAATGGCAACAGTTCTCAAACCTTTAATTTTGACTACCAACATAAACCATCCTGTTGAACCTAATTGATTGCTAGAGTAAGGAAAAATGATGAGAAAAATGGGAAGAATATGTTACAATGTTTCTACCATTAATATTCTTCACAAATAATAATAATAATAAAATCTAAAAGCTTTCAGATTTTACATTACGCCTAAAGAAGCCTTTTTTTAACATTTTGTGTGTTACCTTTATTTATTAAATATCATGTTCTTCGCACTTAAACTATAAAACTCAATTCAACAGCAATATAGCAAAATATTTTAAAAGAGGGTATCTTCAGAATTTCCGAAACACAGTCTCGCGCGCTGGAGATAAAAATGTATTTTTTTTTCGTACAGTGTTGCTATTGCTGGCTTTGAAATCGTTGAGTTTCGTAATCAAAAACTCATAAATGCTTTACAAAATATGAAATCGAAAATAAAACAAATTCCAAATTCCAAATTTGCCCTCCAGATGCCCATATTCTGGTGGAGACGTACTTTATTCAAAATTTGATGGCTCTAGATACCATTGTTTCATCAGAATGCGAGAAACATACATACATTTATGCAGATTCTTCATTATTTAATTTCGTTAAATATAATACAAGGCAATAATGTCTAATGGCAACAATTTGAAAAGTGATTCGTATTTTTAAGGTTTTCGACGCAAAGGGCCAAAACGAAATTAATAACAATTCTGGGGTAATAAAATATTACAGTTTTCTACTATTTAAGTTTGGTGAATAAGAAATTAGATGTTATAGGTTTCGAAACGTAAAACAACCAACCATACGTACGTTATCAATTAATTAAACTGTTGAGCTTCAGATAAATTAACAAAAGTTTCATTCATTATTTCCATTTTTAAGAGATTCATTTCCTGCTCTAGATAGAGCAAAAAAATAATTTTAAAGCGTTTAAAATTCTAATGCTCTATTTTGAGCATACTATCATGATTCTTCAGAATACGTCAGTCTATTTGTGCGTACAATATGATAATGAGAAAACCTTTAAAGAGTGCTAAAAAGAGTCTTTCTTTTGCAGGCTGAATTTAGATGCGGGAAAAACAGGAAAGAGAAAGGTCTAAAAGCATCCCTTTCTTTGCTCTTTTAACTCTTTTGTCCCTTGTGATGACCAGATAAGGAAATTATTCTTTTTTACAGTCACGCACAGGTCATTGCATCACTAGGAATGATGCAACCTCAGAGTGCGGTCGGGAAAACTATTCCGCGGTTGTTTTGACTTTGTTTTAAAATTCGTGGTTATCAGTTATGTTTTTGGTAATTATACATGCTCTCTGTCGTAATTATAAAACAAGAAGCTATGTAATATATGAAGTTTTACATCGAGAACATTACAAAATTTTCATATTTCTCCGCGTGTGTACTTCCAACAAATGTTTTCTTATTATTTTGATGAATCAGAAATTGAAATTTTATTACTCAATCAAAATTATTTCATTATTGCGCACAAATTATCAGTTGGAGCCGGTTAGGTTTTTTTTCTGCCATGTTCGTCAACAAAGAAACGATTTTGCACAATTTTTTGGTTTATTTTTCACCTTTAAAACTAAATATCTTCTCTCATGATTTATTAATGATTAATTTTATTCTGTGTTATTAAAAAAAATTACCAAAATTTTTCTCTCTGATGATACTGTCTTTCTATCTATGAGAATCTCGCGTAGTTGTATTCCAAACAATAACAAGAGAAATTGGGCAGTTATGAGAATATAGGAACACTTTAATTGGACCTTATATGTATAGCATTTGGCCACTTCTAACCGAACAAATATTTTTGGATTTAAAGAGATCTCAACAATTAATGATCCAGGAGAACCTATACTTTAATTTTTCATTTACGTTTAGTAAGCACTAAAAAGTGACTAAACACTCAAATACTAAAGTATTAGACTTAAAAAATGTAAAAATCAAACAAAGTCAACTCTGTCTTAATATTTAAAGTCTCTGGCTTCAAAAGTTGAGAGATATAGATAATTGTATTGAGAACAGAGATTCGTTAATCTGCTTAAATTATAACAATGCTTTTTAACAAAAATTTCCCCCATTCACACATAGACTTTAATGTTCCTAAACTCCATAATATGTGTAGATCTAATTTCTTAACAACACCCTTTTCTTACTAGTAATATATTATACGCGCACCTTTAACTACACTTGAACGTTTCTATAAAATCTTGCGTAAGTCCTTAGTTTCATATTAATCAACATTCTACAGTAGAACTCGCTTAACTAATCCTAATCAAAATTGGATTTAATGAGGAAATTGAAAGTACTTGGTAGGTACAATGTTAAGTATACGGGGGATAATTCGCTTGTAACAAGCTATACCCCGGTTATAGCGAGTTATTATACATACTCCGGTTACAGCAAGCAATATTTTTGTGAGTTATAAAATTTCTATTGCCTTCTCCCTGTCCAGCTCTGCTAATCCTTTCTTGGAATCAATTCTTTAATTCGGAAATAAATTTCGGAGTCAACCGAAAGTTAGTGATGAGTCAGAAATCCTCCCAACAGATGACGGCGGCCTTTTCACTTCCCTGTACGAAGTAAAGGAAATATTGTAATCACGAAAAATTCCAGGTACCATATTTCAGCGAAAATATTCATTTTGGCCGCTATCGAATGCAATTTAACGACGTTTATAGCTGACATCTGTACGTAAGGACAGAATAAAGCACTCTTTTTCCCCAAACGAATTATAAAACTGATTTAAAGTGGATTCAGAAGACGTTTTCGAGGCATCTGACGTACCTACGTACGTACGATACGTACCTACTCGCATAACTATACGTACATACGTACGATACATACCATAAATACGTACATACATACGTACATATATACGTACGATACATACCATAAATACGTACATACGTACATATATATGTACGTACGTATTCTATGTTTGTATCTTGCTTAAATCCAAAACGAATAGCCTCAGAACTTTGAAATTTTGTATGTGGGACTGCTATAGCATATAGATGTGCACCTCCCTTTTTGATTCCAATCGACCGCACCAAAAGTACACAAATATACGGATCACTCTGTTACTCGGCTCAACGAGCTCAGTTTCCTTATTCTTATATGTTTTTAAATTGTGCATTTTTTGCTTTAAAAATGATTGAATTATATTGTTCTTATCTTCAGGTTAAGGTTTTTATGCCTATAATTAACCAGCATGTTATCGTTGTAGAATTATCAACAATTTAAAAATTGTTCAGGTGCAGCTAAGCCTAATTTTTTTACCATAGCAGGGATATTTGCTTATATTTGAAACTCAGCAGAATAGGGGATTTGTTGCCAATCTAGTAAAGCTAAGCTTTGCAACAACAAAGTAGCATCTTTTAGTATTACTGCGAATTAAATTATGCTTAATCCATTCTGGAATTATCATTTAAGTTATTAAATTATCCCGTATACTGACTCAGCATAAGGTTCACAACAAATTAAGTCAATTTCTATGGCTTCAATGTCTTTTTGCCGAGTGAGATCAAAAGTAAACTTTCAGTTTTGTACAACGAAACATCTGCTTTATTGCTCGCTGACCGAATTACTTGCTTTTGCGTACAAACTCTAATTTTAATTGAAAAAATTATTATTTAATTATTTTAACTGTATTTTGGTGTTTTTATTTTTTCCCATATCTTTCAATTTTTAATGAAAATATTTTGAGTTTTTATGTATTTTTGCCTTGGCTCGAAATGAGAACTGCAGTAGTTGAATGAGAAATACATCTCTAATGAAATTCGAGGAAATAAGTTTAAATGCAATGCAGGAGAAAATGCGCATAATTTAATATTCCGTACAAGGAAGTCATGTGGTGTACACATTTGATTTTTTTTTTATATTGGGGAGTGATTAGGATTGAATTTTTACCACCGAATTCTACAAGAGTTACCCAGCCTATGGACCAAATAATCATCAGAAGTTTTAAATCAAACTTTCTTAAGTACTTGATTTTGTGGCTTCTCAATAGAAGAGAAAAAATAGCAACAACCTCAAATGCTAATGTAAACGTACTCGAAGTGATAGGTTTAATGAACGATGCATGTGTAAACATTATGTCAACATGCATTACCAATTGCTTCCTTAAAGCAGGATTGGATATTTCTCAAGAAGGACAAACCGCTGAGGAAGAAGAAGAGGAAGTCGACGTCTTGGCAAATTTCGAAATGAGTAGAGAAGAATTTGAAAATGATGTATCTGTTGACTCCAATGTTATCATTTCCGAGATATCTACTCCCGAGGGTATTGTAGTTGAAATTTAAGCAGATGAAAAAAATATTGAAAGCGACGATAATAACGACGAATGTGAAGAATTTCAAGCTGAACCACTCCCAATATACTCAGTGGCTTCTGAATGTACAGAAAAACTTCCAAAGCCAGGTTTGAAAATGCGATGCTTTTCGAAAAACAGTAGCACGACAAAGGGACAATAAGGCAGTTGAAAGTAAATTAGCCAACTTCTTTTACACAGTACAAAAATAAAAAATAAAAAAATGTTCCAAGTTTATCAATATAAGAAATTACGTGAAAAAATCTGAAAGGGGCGTTTTTTAACGTTTCGTGTGTTACCTTTATTTATAAAATATCATATTTCTTATAAAATTTCAATTTATTTATAAAATATGATTCTTCTGACTTAAACCACAAAATTCATTCAACAGCAATATCGCAAAAAAATTTTAAAATGAGCATATGTTTAGAATTTCCGATGCGCAGTTTCACGCGCGCTGGAGATAAAAATGTTTTTTTTCGTACAGTGTTGCCATTACTCGCGTTGAAATCGTTGAGTTTGTTAATCAAAAATTCTTTAATGTCTGAGAAAGTATGAAATAGATAAAAAAAAAATTGCAAATTAGGGCTTTCAGATGCTCATATTCGGTGGAGAATTATGTTATTCAAAATTTTATGGCTCTAGGTACCGTTGTTTTATCACAATGCGAGAAACATACATACATTTATGCAGATTCTTCATTGTTTAATTTTGTTAAATATAACACAGGGCTGTAATATTCGGTGGCAACAGTTCGAAGAGTGAATCGACGCAAAATGCCAAAACGAAATTAATAGCCTTCTGGGCTAATAGAGTATATATAATAAAGTAGGTATGCATGAATTTTTATGTTTTTTTTTCAAGAACCGTGTTTGACGAGCACTCTGTTATAACGAGCATATATGACAGTGTCTTCACGCTTGGTATGCCCGAGTTCGGCTGTATTAATATTTTATGCTTACTGTCTTATTTTCCTGATAGATGGTTAATGAAAAGAGATTGACTATCAAAGATCTATATCTAACCGCTAGGGAGAATAATTGGGGGTGAGAAGGGAATAGTTTTGTAGATTAAGACATTTTATGAGTTTTAAGGATAATTACCGCTCAAAAACCGCTGACTGAAAGTTACCTCTTTAGTTAACGCATAGTTCACCTTTTTCATTGAAACGCAACATTTTAATCTGTTATCTCACCAAAAGGCAACTGGCTTCTACTTACAATGTGAACTAACAAAGTACATAAACATTTAATAATATTTAATATTAGCTAAACAAGTAAATCTACGTTACCCAGACAAAATCTGTGCCCCTCATCATGTAAGCACAACTTCCGGGATCTCGGAAAACTACAGTAAAAAAAGTTTGGAACACCGAACGTACAGAAACGTAAATCGTGCTTCAGAAACTAAACCCATATATCACCAACCCACCTAACCTCTGAATATCTTTTTAACTCTCCGTTTCTCTTTAAAAAAGGAAAGCGAGTAGGAATTTGTACCCTTCATTTATCTGAGGTCTTTTTCTCCGCAGATGCGACCTTGCCGCTCATGAAATAAAAGTGGGACTGTTCTTATTGCCTTTATTATTGTTATTGCGGTAGAAATGCATGCGAGTTCTACTCGAGACTTCGTGAATAGCGTAAGATCCACGAATTAGAGAGCATTTAAGGTAGTCCAAGTGCTTTAAGGATGGGTAGAGGGAAAGCTATTATTTTGCACTCATTGAAGAAATGCGAGGATTTGTTTTGCGCGAGTATAAATTATAAGGAGTTCGCAGAATAACTGAAAACTATACTTAGGTAGATTTTGTTTTCCACAAAAAATCAGTTTGTAAGCAAAAGATTGCTTCGGTTGCATGAATTAGAACATTGGCAGCTACACAGATGGATAAAACTGTTTACTTTAACAAACGAATTATTTCGTAAATTATCATTTGATAAAAGCCGTGAAATATTGATAAACTTAATTTAGAAATCACTTCTACAAGAATAAATACTTACTTGTTAGCTATGCTGTTGTAAGTATTTACTATAATGGAAAGGACTGTAATGGACTATAATTCCACTATAATGGAAAGGACTGTAATGGACTATAATTCCACTATAATGGAAAGTACTTTCATTGTTGGATCTACGCAAATAAAAAGTACCTGTTTCACAGCACATCGCAAAAATAAATATTAAAAAAGTAATCGTCCAGAAAAGAAAAAGGAACTTTATTTTGTAAGGTAAAGAGAATTGCTAAAATGCGATGCTTGTTAAGACGCAGAACATGAAAAAACAAACAACAATCTTATATTAAATAATAAACGCGTTCAAATATTAAACCTCTAAGATAGTCTCCAGTCATCTCAATTAAGAAATACAACAGTTTGAAGCTATAAATTATAATTAAAACTATAATTAAAATCAGGGTTACAGACTCTTTGACATAAATCATCTTCATTCATTAAACTACGAAGGCTGTTTCATCCGACAAAATAATTGCCTCTTTCCTGATGTTCTGAACATGACTTTATTTACTCAAGTATATTACTCGTTCTGAAGACTGATATATGTTAAAGAGGCTTGGAACCATAGTTAAAAGTACAAAATCGTCTCAAGCTTTCCAAACCAATTAGGAAATTAAATGTTGTTTATTTCTAAAATCTACTCAGGAATGTTTTTTAAATGTATTTTAGACAGATTTTAAAAGCATTATAATGTACCTAAATGCTTTTCAGAAAAATTGGCTTACGTTTTACTTTCTTGCATACCGCTTTTAAACAAACATGCAGTTCCAGTGTAAGGAAAACAATTTTTTAAAGCAGTTTCAGCGTTAAGGTTGCATAATTAAAAAATCTAAATAATAATTCCTATAATTATAAAAATCTAACATTTTATGTAGTTTCTATAAACCAATTCCAGTTAGCAAAATTAAGTAGATACTCTAGAGTAGTGTATGAAGAAATAAAACCCGTTGCCATTTTCATCCTATATATATTGAAGTAAAAATATCACTTTAAATTATGTTTGTACGGAAATTTATGAAATGCATACAAAATCAAGAATAATTTTATAAATTGAAATTAAATCAACTCACAGCACAAAAAATTCTGCAGAAAGATAAAAGACAATGAAAATTATATATATATGCATATATCAGAAATCTACGTTTTCTTAATTAATTGTAAGAATAATTTTATAAACCTAAATTAAATCAACTCATAGTAAAAACATTCTACAGAAGGATAAAAGGGATTGAGTAATTATACATATGCATGTTAGAGAAATCTACGCTTTGGTTTAAATCAATTGTAAGAATAATTTTATAAATAAAAATTAAATCAACGCATAGTAAAAATAATTCAACACAAAAATAAAAGACAATGGAAAATTATCTATATGTGAGTTACAGAAATCTATGCTTTGCTTTAAATTAAGCATAATTTTATATTTTAAAATTACATGAACTCATAGTAAAAACATTCTACCGAAAGATAAAAAGCATTGAAAAATTATCTATATGTATTTTACAGAAATCTGCGTTTTCTTTTAAATTAATTGTAAGAATAATTTTAGAAACTGAAATTAAATGAACTCATAGTAAAAACAATTCTACAGAAAGACAGAAAGCATCGAAAAATTATATATGTGTATGTTACAGAAATGTACGTTTTTTTGTTAATTAACTGTTAGAATAATTTTATAAATGGAAATCAAATCAACTCACAGTAAAAACAATTATACACAGAAATAAAAGGCACTGAAAAATTATATATGTATGTATATGCTTTAGAAATCTCCGTTTTGTTTTAAATTAATTGTTAGAATAATTTAATAAATGGAAAATAAATCAACTCACAATAAAAATAATTCTATAAAAATATAAAAGACACTGGAAATTACATATATGCGCGTTACAAAAATCTACGTTTTTTTAATTAATTGTAAGTATAAATGGAAAATAAATCAATTCATAGTAAAAACGATTAAGCACAAAAATAAAAGGCACTGAAAAATTATCTATATATGCATGTTACAGAAATCTACGTTTCGTTTTAAATTAATTGTAAGAATAATTTTAGAAACTGAAATTAAATCAACTCATAAAAACAATTCTACAGAAAGATAGTAGGCATTAAAAATTTATATATATGTATGTTACAGAAATCTACGTTCTGTTTTTAATTAATTATATAAGTAATATTTGAACTGAAAAAAATAGACATTAGGAAACCAATTTCGATAAATAAAGGTTAAAAGCCTTACAAAAAGAGAATAAAAGATCATTTACAAGACAAACGCGCTTCCTTTATAAGAATTAGTACTTTGAAACCTCTAATTTAGACTTAGCAGATAAACTATTAAACCTAAGCATTGACCTGAAACCCCCTAGAGCTTGAACAATGTTCATAGAAACTGTACTTGACGTACATTAGCTTCATGTTGATTCACCGATCGCTTTTTTCGAATCTGTCTCCCCATGGCGTCGTTCACCAACTGTGTTTTAATGCTTCTGAGCATGCAAAACTTAAAATCAGAAGCCATTTTTACTCAAAGTATTTCAAGCAATTTATTTACCATAAATTGATGAGTTTTCAGAAGTTTATGTTCTTTTGAAATAATAAAAGATAATGTGTTTTACCGTAACTGTGAAATTTATCTTCAGCTCCTTTTTGTTTTACTGAGGTCCTGGAAGCAAGACATCGTGATGAATTTTGATGCCATCTTGATGAAGTAAATTAGCGATATAACAACTGTCACATAATTTAGAACAGTGCTCAACTTCGCAAGCATATGAAATATTGTACGTTATATAAAAGGGAGCCATATCAGTACTAAAACGGACTTATAAAATTTTAATATTCACTAACTTTAATACTTTGAGAAATTAAAAATGTGCTATTTCATGTTTAAATAATCAATTGCCGGGATGTTTTAGTCCTCGTAGAATCTTACAAAGGAACGAAGTTCCAAACGACATCGGCTATTAGATTCAAAACAATTATTTTTAAAATGCTTTTAAAGAAATTATATTTTAAAGAATTACATTTCTAATTTTTTAAAAAAACTCTAACATCACTATAAATGAGATCCTATGACGAGCCTGAAAAATTTTGTGAAAAGCGTCATATCATAACTATATCGGTTTTCCATTATATGGTAGATTAAACGATCCAGACTGTAATATAATTAGTCCAAAGGGGCTTTGTCCCTGAAAAAAGCCGTTACTGAGGTTGCTTTCCCTTTCTAGAAATTTCGTTCTCCTGATGAGGAGGGACCTGTAGCTTCCGTCGAAATCGATTGAGTGTTTTAATAAATGTACGCCCAATATAAGGTTGTTTCAGCGATTTTGGATTGTCACATTGGCTTGTTTCTCTTCTATTCTAACACACAAAATGTTAAAAAAACGCCCCTTTGGACGCAATTTAAAATCTGAAACATTTCATTTTTTATATATAATGCATTATTTAATACCTTTTAAGACTCGCAATATATGTCCTAGCACTCTCCAAACGCTGCTAGGTACTGCTATTCTAATCTAAGCGCACTCTTACTCTTTCATTCTGGCTAAAACTGAGTAACAGCTGGAATGAAAGATGTAAATTAAAAGAATTACGATTAGCAAAATTTGAAATTTTTTAAAAACGTGGGTAATGTGTTAATAAACACGTAAAATATTAAACGAAGGAACATACTGAGCTTATAATAGCCTACTAAAAATAAAGAAATGATGTTATAGGGCCAACATTTTACAAAGGAAAAAAATAAATATAAGCCAAGCACTGTAATAGCTTATAAGGAATAATAAATCTCGAATATCTTTGTGGTGCAATAAATGGCGTACTAAACTGGTTATGGAAAGACTTTTCTGTTGAAGTGGGGCAGCAGAATACTGAATATTTCAAGTTTTCACATATTCAAACTCCGAATTTCTCTACATTTGAAGTCGGAACTAAAATGATGAACTATACTCGTGTGCAAAATGAAGAGAATTTACAAATTATGTCTATTTCTACAAAATGTATTGAACCAAAGGTACTGATCTTGCCACAGAAGATATATGCAAATATTAAGAATCGGATAAGTAAGCAGACATATGCTGGTTTGCGGAGCTGTGATTGTGGAGTGAATATAATCACACGAAGGGTTTTCAGCGATTTGCACGGTAATACTTCTTCACGACATTCGCACTATTTCTCGCAAGAGTTCGATAAATCTTATAAGACAGCACCTATAATGAGCAGTCACGAAGGTATGGATGACAGAATGAGATAGAGAGTTGTTGATCGATTGGAGGCAAGCATATCACAAGCGCAGATGGCTACAGAACTCAGTGTAACGCACATCGTCAGCTGCAATTCGTGGAAACAATTTCAGGATAATGGATACATATCGAGAAGATTTGTGGAAACCCACAAGGACGAATGAGAATATGCCGTTATTTGGCACTTTCAGCGCGGCGAGACAGGACTGCTGCAGCTTCACAGCTCTTCCGCTAGCTATATGCTGCCATTGGAACCTGATTTTCAAGGTCTACAATTCCCTGAAAGCTTCATGAGATACGGTTGTGTGCTAGAAGACCCTCTGTTGGCGTCCCACTCACCTCAGCACATAGGAAAGCGCGTTTAGCAAGATGCAGACAGCAAATGCTTTGGACCAGACCACAGTCTAGTACCGTGCCTTTTACAAACAAGTCGAGATTCAGACTGAACAGTGATTCTCAGCATAGCTGTGTCTGGAGAGAGCCTGGAGAGCGATAACTTCTCTTCCTCGTCAGGAGAAAGATTCATACGGTGGTGGTGATGAAATAGTTTGGCTAGGCATTATGGTAGGCGGCCGCACATCCCTGCATGTGTTAGACAAAGCCTTCCTGACTGTTGTAAGTTGTTAAGAGAAGATCTTAGAGCCCAATGTTCGGTCTTTCAGGGGCGCTGTTGGCCCTAGGTTCATGTTATAGACGACAACGGCCCTGTGTCATAGAGCTCGACTATATAGTCATTGTGTCATAGCCCCGTGTCATAGAGCTCGACTATATAGAGCTCGACTGGTCGACGATTACCTAGAAAGTGAGGATATTCGCCACATGGATTGGCCAGTCAGATCTCTTGACCTTTACCTTATAGAGCATTTGTGGAACGCTATTGTTGGGTCAATTTCGACTCCTCCTCCCCCTCCGAGAATTATCTCGGCGTCGAAAACTGCCTTGTTGCAGAAGTGGGATCGACTGGCACAGGAACTCCTAAACTGCCTCCAGTTCAGCATGCCACCACGTTGCGCTATCTGTCTGGCTGTGAGAGGAGACTATACTCCATATTAGATTCATTTTCAGTTAGGCACCCCAACTTGGATTTTGGACATCCCTGCGATATGAGCTTTGCTCATAATCATGCTTACATAAAATGAGTTACATAAAATGAGTTATTATAAATGTATACCCAATTTCATTAAAATCTATCCATTATTGTTTCAAAAATTAGACATAATACGCAGTTTCCCTTAATCTTGCACATACGTTTTACTTCGTTACCAATAGGGTAATGAATCGGTCGATTAAAATTCATCCCATCTCCCCGAATTTTCTTTATATATATGGCAGAAATTAAGATATTTCATTTATGAAATATTTTGATCCTGTGATATAATGTCAGTACATCCAACCCTTTAATCTAAGATCATAATGACTCGCTCTCATGCTCTTAATGTCTATGCAGTCTGGCAGGGAACTGGAAAAATTCTTCTTAAATTGTTTAAAATATAGTCAGAAAAGTCTGCATGAGTAATTATATTTTTAAGTGCAACAGTTTTTTTTTCACATTAATAAATCGTTTCCAGTATTGTTCTGACTACGCTCGTTAATGTCCGCAAGGACAGGCCCGTTTATTTATGAAACATTGAACTGAATATTTATCCCCACCCTCCTCTCTTGAAAAAATACTTCTCCTTGCAATTGATTTTCATTAAAACTGTATTCCGTCTGTTTCATAAATGTTTCGAAATATTACGGAATTTTGGTTCATTTAAATCCATATCAAAGCGAAATTAAATCGGAAAATTTATTTCGATAATCTCTTTTCTGAAGGAATTGATTGTACATACTCAATTTGTAGTTCTTTGATTTCGCCAGAAAAAGTGGATATCACATATAGGAGCAAAAATACATACATCTTTAATCTGAAGTGAAAGCCATGATTGTGGAAATGTAAAAGAATTGCAAACAAACGGAACAATTTTGTTCTTAAAGCATGAAGTAAAACTTTAGAGAAACCTTGGTCAAGAGAGCTTTTATTGGTGATCTAAAGCCTTTAAATCACTGGTGCCTTTATCACAGGTAAATGGTGCTTATGGGCTGATGTAGTAAATTAAACATACCTTTAAATTAAAATTAAATAGAAGCATATTAGTGCCTATCATATTCCTGGATCAACAGTTACCTAAAAGTTTAGTATTCATTTAAGATCAGTCCATTTCACCAGTGTAAAGCACTGTCGTTAAATTTAAATATATATTATAACTAAATTATTTAAATAGAAGAACGCAAGTGCCCGTCGGTTCTGCTAGTCATTGGTTACATATAGGTTGATGGTTCACTGGTGATCAATCCAAAAGTCACCAGTCTAGTAGAGGGCAATACATTTAGACAGATTTTTAAACAGAAGTATACTGATGACCTTTGTCAACAGATTGGAAAGTTTATTGGTCTCTGGTGACTTACAAGTTGCTAGCCAATTAGGATTAACACGCATGTTATCAGAGTGGGGCAGAGCAGTAAATTTAGATAAATTGTTACAAATCGAAGGGCACAGTTGCTCGTAATCAATGATACCGCTGTGGTCATGTCCGTTGGTCACTGTTGACCTGCATAGTTTCAGCACCATTGTAAAGTAAAGTAATTAACGCAGCAGAAGTCTCCATAATTTTGAAAAGACTCTGCTAAGGACGTTTGTAACGTTAAAATTACTCTAACCTCTCGCATTATACGAGAGACATTAGACTTTGTGCTGTATCTATTATCAGTGAAACTGTTAAAATATTGTTGCTTTCGACCGAGACCACTGTGGCTCAGTGAATCGAAGTTTCCGATTTCGAAACCCATCAAAGGCAAGTTACCTAAAAGATTGTTTTTTTTTCTTCCCTTCCTATTAATTTCTTTTCTTTCTGCTGGAGAAGGTTCGCCATTTTCTAGAACGTTTCAAGTCTACCATGTTACAGCTCCTTCATCAAGTGTATATAAGTGGTTACTTATTCAGTTCGAATAATAAGGTCTTCAGTTGAGACTTGACTACTTTTATCTTCAGAACAACACCCTTTGTGTAATATCTAAAATCTGCAAATCATTTTCTTAAAAGAGTAACAAATAATACATCTTTTTAAAATTCAAGAAGATTGAACTCCTTTCTGTTAATTCTAACTAAATACAGGGGAAAATAAACTCTAAACTGAAATGTTCCCTGAGATAGTTAAGAAAGTAAAAGCATATTTGGGAAGAGTATAATTTATGGACAATTTACAAAATATTTAAGAAGTTAATAATTCATTTAAACATGATAAAAGTCAGAATTAGAAGAACTACAAAATCGAAAGCGCTTCATTTCGCATGTAAAAACATTTTAACGTGTAACTGATTAAAGAAAATAATTTTTGAAGGGAAATTTAAAACAAAATTCATGCCTAAGAAACATTGCATGTTTCTTATTTGTTTATATTACATGTTTCTTATAATAAATAGATTTTAGTGTAAGCCAAAGAAATTCCTGATGAATTCTTCAATCTCAACCAAATTCAATAAGTTATATTTCTGGAATTTCTCTTAAAATGTGCAAACTGACAACTCTGCTTGAGCATTTCCTTTTAACAAGGCAATAAACATTGTATAAAAATATCATTTATATATTTATTTCATTTAGAATCAATACTGAAGCAAAAAGCGTTTAAATACTGCATCTTTAAAATATTTCGATGCTAGTTGAAAGAATCAATAAAATTAAATAGCTTTTAAATATAAATACTGACCAAATTTTTACTAATAAATTTTTAAAGATCTTTCAAACTTTTCAAATTTTTAAATTTTACTTGAATCGATCTGAATAGTAACACATAGCCTAAACTCATTCTGCATTGTTTAGATGTAACATTCAAACTTGCCAAAAATGTTCCGAATTCCGTTCATTATTATATCAGGTATGCTTCCATTAACTCCCACCGAAAGCTGTTTTCTTAACTGGAAACATTTTTTTTAAATCTGCCAGTTCAATTATTCTTGTGATTTATGTTAAACTGAGGCCTTTTCAAAGTATTTATTTTAATGGAACAAGAAAAACAAGACAGATGACATGCATCTAACATTAATTACAATT
Organism: Stegodyphus mimosarum; assembly: GCA_000611955.2. Classification (NCBI taxonomy): domain Eukaryota; kingdom Metazoa; phylum Arthropoda; class Arachnida; order Araneae; family Eresidae; genus Stegodyphus; species Stegodyphus mimosarum. Next base: position 106,300 of record KK112772.1, read on the forward strand.
AACTGAATCTGAAGTTTATTTGCACAATACAATTAGCGAAAAGACTTCAGGTACTTCAAAATAATTCGATTTTTTTATTGAATTCATCAGTCGAAAGAAATCTATCCAGTTTGTCCTCAACCGGTCTACTTCCAGTTTCTCAGAAACATAATTTTATCAATGTAGAAAAGAAAATAATAAATAAATGCGGTAAAACTGTAGGCTTAAACATTCGACCCTTACTTTCAACTAACGGGGGACGGGTGAAACGTCCCGCCCAGTCTGACATTCGATGTCAAGCCGCTAATGATGGCGGATGGCCCTTACGCGTGATCACTGGCATAATAATGAGGCACGAGAGCAGGTAGATGGAAAGGCAACGCGAGAGGTGTGTTCTTCGCTTATGTTGGAAGGCATAAAAGCAGTATACAAAAGACATACAAGATTATTCTTCAGACGTTAACCTAATTCTTTCTGTGAAATCCGTCAGACTGAAGACAATTTTGAATGCTGGTGGATATGGATTTTTTAAAAACCTTATTCAACAAATTTTTTCATAAAGTAATTTGTTATCAGTTGGCAAAAAATTTCCAAAATTTTGACAGGAAGAAATTTTTGCAAATAAAATAATGCTGTTAAAACTATAATCTGACAATTTAAATAACAGGTTACCTGAAAATCAACTTTATTATTTCACAAAAAGCAATCGATTTTTTTAAATGAAATATGAAGTAAAAATAAAAAAGAAACTTTTACTAATAAAAGTACAGTCTTGCACTTTAAATACAGGATATGTGAAAATCAACTTTATTATACCACAAAAAGTAATCAATTTATTGAAATTCGATATAAAGTAAAAATAAAAAAGAAATTCGGAAGTGCTTTCGGCGCAAATGTTACAATAGAATATTAAGTCAAACAATTTTATAATAAAATTTGTCTCCTACAGATTATATCAATGGTATCTTAAATTCAAACTGGTGGCAATCGAAAAAAATTCAAAATGACAATATTTATTTTAGTGAGCTGAAATTAAATCTTTTCTTTATTGTTGAGATAGAAACAGTGCACGAAACACGGAAACACATCTGCAAATGCGCTGAACTTTAGACTTGGATACAAAACCTTAACGACACAGGATGTGTTCAGCATTTAAAAAATTATGGTCACTAACTGATATCAGCTGAATCATTGAAGGAGCTAAAGGTAGAACTGTCCAGGAGTAATGGAAATCACTAATGCTCAAAAACTTAACACACCAAATTTCGAACGCAGCTTAAGCTATACTTGTTGAGGTTTATTGCATACATTTGAAATAACTAGCTAGTGGTTCTTAATGGGCATGTAGATTTATTTATCCACAGTATACGAAAGCAATAGCAGTTAAAAATACAGATCATCCACTACTAAAGCAAAAAAATATTGTGTTGTTGTTGCTTATCCTCGGGTCCAGCTTCTGCTAGACGAGATCCACGAGTTTATTCACCTTCAAAAAGTCATAGACCAGTATAGGAAACCTTAATAGGTCGTCGTAAGACAAACCTAGACGCCTAAGAATATGTGCGGGAGAAGCATGAGCCAGCCATGATCATTATTACATTTTGGACAAATCGAGTGGGTTTTTTGACCACCCTGGAATACAAGGTTTTTTGAATGGCCACTACGAAATCGTGAGAGTACCGTCTGGATGCATGTGCCATAGTTCATAGCGAGGGATTCACCAGGGGATGGAACACGATACCAAGTATGTGCCGAAGGGACAATCTAAACGAAAATGACAATCTAAAAGTCATTTTATCAGTATGTTTTCTGGTAAAGCAAAATAATACGCATTCAAAGTATGAAAAAAACCTGTGCATTCATTTTCTGGGAATAGAAAAAGTATATATAATAAGTATGAAATAAAATATAGTAGGTCCTAACTATCCTATAGAATTTCAGTGACTATATTGGCTTCAGACGACAAAGGTTTCAACGACAGAAAATTTTGAAACCTCTTATATAATCCATTTGATTTGAAATTATTTAATATTCTCAAATTATTTTTCTTTCAGCGGTCTTAAACGTTTTAAGAAAATGTTTTAATTGTTTTTTTTTCTAGATGTGTAACATGTCCCATTTCTAAAGAATGTAGCATTTAGTTATTTATTATTTGTTTTAAAACTAGAATTGTATATTTGTATAGGGACATGGAAATTACATAGGTAAATATCATTATTTTTATTATTCAAATTTATGATAATTGACATTTTACAGCCTGAGTAAAAACTTTAAGGCCAGTAAAAATTTTTGAGAAAATAGGAACATTTAAACTGAGGAATAAAAATACCATTTGACTGATAATTATTGAGCTTAAATAAAAGTAAAAAAACTAGAAAAATTAATTTGCAAATATTTTATTATTAGAAAATATTACAGAACACACAGATGAATATTTGAGCCTGAGTAAAAACTTTAAGGCCAACATAGAAAATAACATATAAGAAAAAAATTACAAATTCTTAGAAGGCTGTGTAGGAGCCATTTCTTCGATTACTTCAAATATTCTTGTTTTCATGGATGAAACGAGTTTTTGACAAAGAGTGGGTTCGGTTTTATACCATTCATCTTCGATAGTAGATTTCAGCTCTGTTGTTGATGTAAAATGTCTCCCATTTACATAAACTCTTTTAAGTCACCCCTAAAGGTTCTCAATTGGGTTGAGGTCAGGTGATCTAGCTGGCCATTTCACAGTTTCAACATTGTTGACTTGGAACCAATTTTTTGTGCTGTTACTCGAATGGATCGATGCATTGTCTTGCTGATATTTCCAATTTTCTCCAGCAAGACATTCAGAATTTGTCAAAAGATGATTTGTTAGGAGATTTTGGTATCCTTGTGAATTCATTCTACCTGAACCGAATGCAATTGAGCCCACACCATTGTAAGCAAAACAGCCCCAAGTCATGACAGACACTCCACCTAATTGGCGCTTGGAGAATATTTCTTTTTCATTTCTTATATCATGCCATTAGAAATTCTAGCCATCTGGTCCATCCAAATTCCATTTTTTTTCTAAAAAAAAATAATTTCTATCCATTGGTTGTCCCAAGTCATGACTTTCTGGCCAAAGATCAAACGCTCTATTTTGTGTCTCTGCAGTAACTGAGGCTTAGTCAATTTTGCTGTATAAGTGAAGCGTCCAGACCTTCTAATTGTGTTATAAATCGTTTTTTGACAAACTTTTAAACCTGTCGTCGGAATCAGTTTCCTGGTTGAGTACTTCCCGGTAGATACAAGTTGGCAAACTCTTCTTTCATCACGCGAAGACAAAGCTTTAGGTCTTCTCCCAGTATTCGTTTTACCATAATTGTCTTTCAATTTTAAAAAATTGTTGACTACAGTCTTTGATCTTCCTATCTTTATCGCAATAGCACGACTACTCATTCCTGTTGAAGACAAAGCTTCGATCTCTCCTCTTTCACGATCAGTTAACTTCTTACCCTTCGTCATCTTCACAAAGATCACCAATACTTCGAAGAAACGTATGACAAATATGAAAATTGAAGCGTTGTCACAAGCTAGCAGTTGCAATGGTAATTACACAATTATATTATATTTATTTTTAAAAAATGATTGGTGGCCTTAAAGTTTTTACTCAGGCAGAAATACTAACTTAGTAAATAACCATATGTTTCTCATAATTATGTATTTACAAATTATGTTTAAAGCATTTATTTCTTATCAATGAACTTTAATAATTAATATTAATTAAATCCTTTTTATTTCATTTTACATTTTCTCAAAAATTTTTACTGGCCTTAAAGTTTTTACTCAGAGTTTAGTAGATATCGTAATTACATTTTAAACATGGGAACAAATTTTGACTAACTTCGTATGTAATTAATAAGCACTCATAAATTTTTTAAATTAATACTAACCTTTACATCTGACAATGGAATCAACGTACAATACCTTGTTTTCCTATTATTTTTTTAATTT
>KK112772.1:110281-165110 GCA_000611955.2 Stegodyphus mimosarum
AACAAAAAATGAAAACTTAAACTAGCTTTGGAATCAAAACCTTTTACGCGTTTGATAAAGTTAGCAAAATTATATTTTTAACATGAAGTTTTCTTCACATCTTACATTAATGAAAATCACATTATTTGATCCTCATTTTCCGTTCCTAGGAATGCGATTAAAAGTAAACCTTTTTCATCTGAAATGTACAATGCTTAAATAGATCAAAATCCAACAACACGAGGGTTATTTGTCGAAAGGGAAGGATGCTTTGGTGAAGAACTTTCTAAAATAATATCAGTGTGTCTTTAAGTGTGGTTTTTAATGTGCATGTTTATCATTTTAAGCCGCCTCTTCAGAAAGAGTATGCATTATATATTTTCTTCCTTTACAAGCAGTAACATTTATAATAAAACGGGTGGTAATACGTCACTAACCACGATATTTAGTATAAAAAAGACACTTTTCACATTTGTTTACTTTGACTTTTACCAACGAAACTAAACACGGAATAGATTTGCCATGTTTTCGTCCATAAATGACATTGATGCAACATTATGCAGCAACCCGCGCAAAAGAATTATCATACAAGTGTTCTTGTAAAAGACGAAAACGGCTCGAAGAGATCTTACCTTTGCAAAAGAGTTATAAACTGCTCCTGGAATAGGCAAGTGTAGCTTTATAGAAGACTAAAACTGTCCTTCGTAAAGAAGCTATCATACAGAGATAGACCGTAGCAAAAAAGTCAACATGCAAAATTGTATTTATTGCCCACAACAAAATAATTTGCCTGGAAGTAAAGATTAAACGGAAAATGAATAAGGGGGAAGAAAAGTAAGTAAATAAAATAAACGTGAAATAGGAGGATGTGGACTGGGATATACCCCTCCCCCCTCCCCGAAGTACCACCAAATGAAGCTACCAAAAAATGCGGTCGTTCAACCAAAAAAAGATGATCATTTTGGACTTCCAAAGGGATTGCCGGAAGTACTGAAGAAACTTGTAAAGACAATGGGTGAGGATCTTCCTTCTGGCCCCCCTCCGCCCATCTTGGTCGGGGTCAAACAGCCAGTTTAGGGTGCTCCGTTATGACGTCATTGGGCAGGGTAGTGAGGTCGGTAGGGGGTAATCTGCGTAGTTCGTGACTAGTAATGAGCGGGCAAGTTTTCTTGTTTCGTTGTTTGTTTTCTTCTTGATGGAGTCATTTGAACCAAAATGGAGCTTTCATTAAGAAGATAGGATGGTTTGTTTTTCCTGAAGAGTTTTAAATATTGCTTTTAATCGTTCATTGATCTTCAAGTGGTCACGCAGAAGCGCGTGCTCATGGCCATATTAGGGATGCGTGGGTGAAGCCACTCATGTCAGTGAGGCCCATTTCCTGAACAATATGCAAAACAATTACAGATACAATCTTTAATAAAATGAAAACTGAAATTAAGTTATTATCTATTTTTTTCATACCACTGAAAATATGTAACTAATTCATTAGCAGCCAGGAGCACTGATTGAAAAAGTAATGAAGTTCATAGAATAAAATTTAAAAAAAATTTGAAATCTGAAAACTTTTAATTACAATCCTTTACCTTCGAAGAGTTTACCATTAAAATTTCGAGAAGTCAGGGAAAATTATTTTTAAAACGAAACTTCAATCTAACCTTATGCAGATTTCATTTTAATACCTAAAACGAATTTAAAAACTAAAAGCTATTGTAGAGACATTAGGTTTTTTTTGGAAGAAGGAGATGTGAAAAATGGGCATTGCCCTCGCCGGGACTTACACATCAGACCTCTCGAATACGCGCCAAGTGTGCTGACTATTACAGCACGAAAGCATGCTGAGAAGGCGAGAGAAATACCTTATATACTCTCCCTTTTAAAGGGCGATTGGGCATTAGGGGACACAGTTGCCAAATCCTGGTGGTGGCGAATCATCATCCACCATCTTTTTTAGTTCGGGCGCCACTGTAGAATCATTTTAGAATTTTTTGAAACAAGGAAATCAATGAAATGAGCAATGCCCATGTCGGGACTGGAACATTGGACCTTTCGAATACTCGCCGAGTGTGCTGACCATTACACCACGAAGGTATGCTAAGAAGGCAGGAAAAATAAAAAATAACTTATACTGTGACTAATTAGCCCACTAGTTTTAAGAATTATTCCCTCAGGAAGCTCAATATCTGGAAGTATAATAACAGATTTAAAATGGGCTGCTAATTATAGTGATGCCAAATGTTACTAAAGAGATTTTACTTTTATACTATGTCATGGTAAATTAATACCGCGTGAATGTTTACGTACTTATTTAATAAAGAACAGACTTAATTATTCAGGCACTTTCTACTTTCTATATCAAATTTAGAATCCTGGTAAAACGCAATAATATTAATATCTAGAGGAGGTTAAAAAACAAATGCAGAAAAAAAAGAAATTATAATAAATTTGTAAGAATAAAATAAAGAAATTATATTAAACTTATAAAAGTAAAATAAAGAAATTAACATATGAAAAAATAATACACTATTCCATACTTTTACTCAAATGGCTTTGAATTAATAATTAATTTACTTATACTAAAACATTCAGCACATTTTTTGCATGATGCGTAAAATTAAGCCATACAATTGCAATAAGCTTGAATTTAGATTTCCTTTCATTTAAACATTGAATATTTTATATGATATGATATTTCATATAATTTGGGTTTTCTTTTTAATCGAATACTTTTCTTGGATTTCAGACATTATTAAAAAATATTCAAAATGGTTAATGAAAATAACGCTAATGTATTTAATTATTAAAAAATCGTAGCATTTTATATAATATACAACTTCAGTTAAGGCTAAATAAATAAAGCATGGCAAGAATTTATAAAACACATCAGTTCAACAGCTCAAAGCACTTCCGGTTCAAATTAACTGTGTTTTAGTGGGTTAAACAAACTTGAAAATCATTTAAAGCAAGTTAGTCACATTTCTTGTGACTAACTTGCTTTATTCCAGCCGTTTATGAATTCACGAAAACTCTATTGCGGAGTAATATTAATCTAAATAAATTAACAAATAAATATCAGAAAATTAGTGAGAAAATTTCGGATTTTAACAAAATGATTTATCTTAAAACTGTTATTGGTATTAATTTAATTTCCTCGCATCGTAAATTAGTTCGCATTTTTTTCAAAGACAAATTATGGTAAATTATGACTAATACAAAAATTAACCAATTACAAAATTTCATGTTTTAGAAAGTTATTTACAAAACTCCAAATTCAATTCAAATTTTACAAATCATTTTGCATATTTATTTATAATTGCTTAAATAATAAATTTAAATAAGGAATACTCAATATTCTATTGTATTTATACAAATTTCAAGAGATGTGAGACGGATTCCCCTTCTTCAAGGAGCAAAGGCAGTAAGCTGAAGAAGTGTACCACTTCTATGTCTCTCGAAATGCAGTAGGAATATTTGTAAAACCAAAGTGAATCAAATAAATCAAGTCTCGGCAATAAAAGTTCACTGCTGTTTGTTTTTTAGCAAAAAAAAATAATTAAAAAGTAGGCTACTAAAAACTATGCTACTGGGAAAGAAAACAAAAGCAATCATAAAAGTATGCTACGAAAAGTCGTATAAAAATTCTGGTACAGTTTCATTTGCATTAAATAAAGTTTAATTTTTAGAAAGATTGAAAAGCTTATTTTTGCGCTCTTCAAAAGAAAACGTTTAATTCGTTTCTTCAATAAAATAATACATTTCTTTATCACTTCAAGGACAATGCTCTTATCACAAGAAAAAAAAATTATCAAAGGCCGAAAATTACGTCTCGGATAGTAAAACTTAAACAGAAACTGCTTAATAATTCAGCTAAAGAAAGAATAATAACGGCAGAGAATAATTCAGAGGAGACAAAGACAATAACATTGCTTGAATACAAAGGATTGAAAAACATAAATTGTCGAAAAAATGAAGTTATGCAAAATTTAAGGCAACTTGAAATATAACATTACCATATTCTGAATTGCATAAATTTACTTAGCAGAAAAAATATTTATGTTTAAGAAATAAGCAAAACTTTGAATAGAGTGCATATGTTACGAACATATTCTATTTGTTGGAAAAGGAATATAAAAATGATACAATCGTCAAGGTTTAGAAACTGAGAATCAACCTACTGTAACCAAGTGGACATCTAATTTTCTGCATGAAAGGTTGCACTCTATTGTATGACGACAAACGTTGGAATCCTTTGGCGGAATAGATTAAAGTGAAGTTTGATTGGATTGTCGGTACACATATTAAAGAGAAGCAGACAAAAAATGGAAGAACTAAAGAAAACCATAAGGAACTCGAAATCTGAGGTTTGTGGAAGAAGAGGTATAAGTAGCTACTTTTAAGAAATAGATCATAGAAGTTTGTTATTTTTTACAAGTAATCTGTAATTATTTGAAATGAAGTACGTAAAAAGGCTAATAAATATGAAGACTGAAAATTCAGAATGTTAAAATATTTCTTTTCTTCTAAAATTGAACAATTTTATGTGACTAAGATTTATCCATTGCAGTGAACTCAATTAACTGTCTCTCTTTTAAACGTAAGTTTTAATTATCCGCCAGCCATTTATGCATATTTATAGACAGAACGAATCTTTAGGGAAAAAGAAAAATGCCAAAAACGTCATGATTTAAATAGATCATACTACGTAGTAAAATATCACCCTTTTGACATTTAATTCAGAATTAAATGTTAAAATATTGTTTTCAAAAATGCACTCTTATACCCCCAAATAAAACTAGACATGAAAACATTATTTCCATTAAAAATTATCGTTTAAGTTTGGTGACTATGGAATGTTATGTACACTGTGCCCAAAAAAAAAAAAAAAAAAAAAAAAAAAGACAGTTTTATAGCTCCCGTTCTACTGAGCCCATCGACGAAATTCAAATTGCATTTTCCATGTCTCGAAAGCGCGAGTTAGGATATATATTAGATTTATATGCAGCATTGTTCTAATATAAGAATTTTGACACAAAATTGGACTTTTTCTGAAATGACATACCAATTTTTTTACATATTTCGATTCTTCGACTCAAATTATGCCAAACTGCCGAGTTTTGTAAAAAAGCAGGCGAGTAGTTTTTAAAAAATTCGATCTCAAACATTTAGCTCCTTCAATGTTTATTGAATTTGATATATATTTATTAATATCTCTTTTTTTATGAAACTTATTTGATTCCTTCCTACACAGTTCGAAATTTAGGTTCATTCTAAATAAAATTCGTCTATTTTTTATGATTTATTTTTAAAATTTGTATTTTTAAATAATATTTATAAATTTTTCGAAAAAAACATTGAATTATAACCTATAAAATTTTTACAATCATCTTAAAGTGGGTGTATTTCTAACCATGCTTACAAAAAATTAGAGCTTTTTATTCAAAATTTCGGAAGATATACGTGAGTTTATATATTCGCGCGTTTTGAAATTTGGCATATTTGTTGAAAGCGATAATAATGAAAATGTATTTTACGTACTCTGTTAAAATTATTTGAAAGTAGGAACGATGTGACATTTTTTGGCACAAGAATAAATAATTAAATAGAATGACTAATAACATCATTAATAATTATAAAAATTTTTAATTAATTACTAAAATAATTTTAAAATTAATGATTAAAGTAATTAAATAATTCAAATTTAATAAATTTAAGTTTAATTTTAAAATTTAATAAAACGTGAAAAACTAAAATAAAACTTAGTAAACGTTTTTTAATATAATTAGACCATATGGGCCTTAGCCCAAAAGTCTCAGAACCGTGAATCACCTTTCAAATTGTTGCCACTAAATATTATATATAAAAATATTAAATAATGAAGAATCTACATGAAGGTCCGTAGGTTTAATAAGCGTTTTTTAATATAATTAGCCCATATGGGTCTTAGCCCAGGAGGACTATTAGTCTCAAAATCTTGCATCACCTTTCAAATTGCTGCCACCAAATATTATATTTAAAGAAATTTAATAATGAAGAATCTACAAAAATGTAAGCAGGTTTAATAAGCGTTTTTTAATATAATTAGCCCAGAATTGCTATTAGTCTCAAAATCCTGAATCACCTTTCAAATTGTTGCCACCAAATATTATATTTAAAGGAACTAAATAATCAAGAATCTATATGAATGTATGCATGTTTCTCCCATTGTGAGTAAACAACGATACCTAGAATCATCAAATTTTGAGTAACGTAGTCCTCCACTGGAATATGCACTAGCATTTGGAAACACTAATTTGGAATTTGTTTTAGTGTCTATTTCATATTTTACAAACCTTTAACAAATTTCTGATTAAAAATCTCAACAATTTCAAAGCGAGCAGTAGCAGCACTATAAGAAATAAAATATCTTTATCCCCAGTGCGCGAGATTGTCTATCGGAAACTCTAAAGATATGCTGCTTTTAAATATTTTTAGCACAACGTGGCGTTAGCCCAAATGTTCTCGAAATGTGTATGTGTCTGTAAATTAAAAAAATAACTCCTTTGGGCGTAATATTAAATCTGAAAGCTTTCAGTTTTTTTTTATTACTAAAAATAAAATTTTCGAGATTAAATTTCTACTGCAATTTTTTTAGTTACATAAAAGAAATGCCGGAAACTTCTTATTTAGTGCTCCAGTGCGCTCTAGCTGGAATTATGATTTATCCGCAAAATTAAGAATAACCGGAGCCGGGCTCCGATGTGTTCCGGCTCGATTTAAGTTCTGAACATAGCTGAAGAAATGTAAATGAAATTATGAGATAGAAATTAATAGGTTTTATTAATTAGGAATTTATTCAGGAAACTAATAGGTTTTGTTAATGAGAAATTTATTTAGGGAATTAGTAGGTTTTATTTAAATTAATAGGTATATTTATTATTAGTCCAAAGGGGCTTTGTCCCTGAAGGACTATTGTTTTCGTTTTGCGATTTTGCGTCGGAAACATTAAATGTCGGTTCACTTTTCAAACTGTGGCCACCAAATATTGTAACTCTGTATTATATTTAAAGAAATTAAATAATGAAGAATGTGCATAAATGTATATGTGTTTCTCGCATTGTGATAAAGCGACGGTACCTAGACCCATCGAATTTTGAATGACGTAATTCTGCTGCGAATATGGGCATCTGGAAGTACAAATTTGAAATTTGGAATTTGTTTTATTATCGATTTCATATTTTGTAAACCTTTAACGAATTTTTGATTAACAAACTCAAGGATTTCAAAGCGAGCAATGGCAACGCTGTACAGAAAAAAAAATTATCTCCAGCGCGTGAGACTGTGTATCGGAAATTCTAAAGATATGCTCAGTTTAAAATTATTGTGCGATATTGTTCTTTAACTGAATTTTATGGTTCAAGTTTTTTTAAGAATTTTATGGTTTTTATGATATTTAATAAACAAAGGTAACACACAAAATGTTAAAAAAAAGCCCCTTTGGAGGTAATTTAAAATCTGAAACCTTTCAGATTTTCTTTTTTTTTTTTTAGGTTTCATTTTGACAATTATACTTTCACTCTTTTAAAAACAAGCTACTGAATTTTTAAAAGTGCACTTTAACGGTTTCAAAAATAGCTTTTCTTAACACAGTCTAACCAAATAGACATTAAACCAAATAGAGTTTTTATACACTATCACTGCACATTTTGATACTAAAGCAATATGAATAACAGATTTAGCATTAAATACTGTCAAAGTTTACATATTGATGGTTCTGAAACGTGACCAGTTAAAATATTGTTTACTGAGAGACATTTGTCAGCGTTTTGCAAATGAGATTCTTCTTTCGATTTTGCATATTTGGGAGCGGCATCCAAAGCCAGTATAAAAAGTGGACTTAATTCACTATATCGCTTAATGCACGAGCTGTGATGCCATGTCTTCGGCTGAACCTATGGGAGATATCTGTCCCATCAAGTCGCTGTCAAGCATGTCAAGATTCATACGTGCGAGTAGGATGATAAAATAAAAGGAAGTAATGATGAGGTTATGTCGACGAACTGTATCAATCAAAATATAAACAGATGAATAGCTTTTGCGGTTTTTATGCTTCCTAGTTTATTCGCTGAACCTCCTCCTAATATGTTGCTGGAGATGAATTAACAGAGAGAGGATCACTATAAACTGGGCGTTTAAAGGTGTCGTTGGATTTTATGACAATTTTTCTTTCATAGATGAATGATTTTGATATGAGTGTTGATTGCTACAAAGTGCGCAAACCACTCATAACGACTTATGCCCAGAATCATTATTGTTTCAAAATTAGCCACAAGCATATCTTGAGATATTTTCATATTCGGTTCCAGCTCACTGCATTAAAATCAGCGCCGCAACAGAGCGAAGAAAAGCACATAAAATTTTGGTTACATAGCAAATATAAAATATTTACATTATCAGATATAAAGCTATTAGACGTTTTTGCTTTATCATCATTAGTGTTTTCGCTGGAAATTATTAGTGCTTTTAATTTCCTTCGAAAACCTTTTTCTTTAACATTTCGTTTAATTACTCGACACGAGACTACTTTCAGACAGGGATTGGCATTTAAGTGCACGGGTTTTAAGATAACCCTTTTTAGCTTTTGGATTTATACTCAGATTTAAACGTGTCACCGTTGCTTTCATTAAACCAGTGCTTCTCAAACTTTCAATATTTGCAACCCAGTTTTCAATCATAGTTTTTATGACGCCCTCCCATGCAATAACAATCTATTAAATTCACTTTGATGCTAAAGCTACACTACGACTTTAATTATAAAGCATACATTACTTTTAAGTAATAGATATTTTAAGCAGGCTAATTTTAAGTAATAGGATAAACAGGACAGGGACGAAGGTGAGGCAGGTGAGGCACTTGCCTCAGGTGAAAAAATAGAAGGGGCGCCAAATTAGCTATTCCATCAAAAATTCAGAAATTCATTTTTAAAACTTATGGCTTTTATCTTTTAATTTCGGAATACAACAGTGAACATTAAAAGAATTTTGTGTTATAAACAATCGAGGTAAAAAAAAGAAAAAGAAAAACTAATAGCATTAATTTATTCTCAAAAGACATGAGCTTTCACAGTAGTGTATGTAATATTTTCTAACATTAAAATTTTTTATTGAAAGTAGCTTTAAGGAACAAATTACACTTTGTATAACGAAATATATAGACTAAACTTTGACAGAAAACATTATACTGTGACATTAGTTGTTCTTTGCTGTCTCTCATTAGTTTGGCTTAAACTCTTTACTTAGTCATAGCAAACTTACCAAAGTCCACTAACTGAACATAGACTGCGACATAACTACTGAGTTTTACAATTTCATTAAAAGCCTTCTGGAATAGCATCCGAAGAATAAACAAGTGTGATTGAAAGTGAAATGTACCATATTATTAGTTACTCTTTGTATAAAATTTTCCAATAAACGAGACACATGAATCGAAGTTTTTGGCTTGCATTCACACTCATGTTGCGCGCGAACTGTATGGATTATTTCATTTAAAGTTATTTCTGAAGCAGATGATGAAGGATTAAACAAATTGGTTCATTCTTTGTGAACTGGGATGCAAAGATATAAGGTAAGATAACAATTAAAATAAATTTTTCAGTTTTAGAGAACTAAAAAAAGGAGGTTTAAAATTCTCTGTACTTTGTGGAAGATTTAAGACAAACTGTTCTGAATAATTCTAATGTAATTAATTGATTTTGACGTAACAAATATCTTCTAAAAAATTTAGTTTTTTTTCCGTTGACTCTAACGGGGTCGATATAAAAATACATTTAAAAGATATGCTTCTTGCTAAAAACTTTTTAAAGAATACTCATTGTTGTGAATAAAAATTAATGACAAACACACCTGTCATAGTCGCGAAATTTAACACCTAGAAGTTTCTCGAGTTAATTGATGAGACGCAATAAAAGTACAGATAAAATATAAAGTATCATTAAATCTTGTTAATTTTAAAATTATGCTTTTATTGTCAAGATATCATGAGGTTGTTTGGAAAAAAAGTGTCCGACAGCCAAACTATTGGCATATTTAAATTAGATGGCATATAAATTTATGCTCAAGCTCAAATAAAGTTTTCGTCGGGGGTGGATAGTTTAATTGATGAAAGATTTTGTGAATATCAAAGACTGATTTCATTGATTAATCTATTATAATAATGATTGCGACACTATATGCTTTAGAAGCAATGTTTTCGTGGAGGATGTTCTGATAGAACTGTCTGATATTCAAGGTACAGAAGGCTAAATGCTGTCAATCCGATCATTAAAATAAACTGTTTGAACAAGTTGCCTATGCTACCCCTCGGCCACTTCTAAACATTAATGGAAAGACCAGAAATGTAGAAATTATTACTTAGTAGTTGTTAAGAAGAATTTCCGCGATCAAAAACGTCTCTTTAAGTGCTTAAAATGAAAATCGCACTTTTACTTAGCATACCTAAAAGGATTATTTGTGGAACTGCGTTAAAGGTTAAAAAAAAGAAAGAAAATGAAAGAAATATAAAATTCATTGCACATAAGAGAATTTTAACCAATGACGGAAACATGTTCGTATAGTTTTAGAAATGCAAAATGGTTTCAGCATAATAACCATACACAGGTTCCATTAATATTGTTATGTACAGAGGAAAAGTAATTGAAATTAAGAATTGTAATGGATTTAATGCATTAATAACATAACTGTAGTAAAACAACCTTGCAAACTTTATATATCGACACCATAGCTCGTATTAAAAGTAATTGTGTTTCATAACAACCCGAACTTCACAATTTTCTACAGAGTTGCCACAGTTAAATTCTTATCTCTTATGACTATATTGTTGTTTTCAAAGTAAGTAATGTGAATAATTTTTCCAAGAAAAACTTTCAAACATGGCCATTCTCTCTGTAGAACATGAGCTAAGTAATCAAATAGATTTTGAAAAAATTATTGATGATTTTGCATCTTTAAAAGCAAGAAAAATTAAATCATAAATATGCCTGAAAAGTTTATGCCATAAAAATTTGAGCAGATGTTTTATTTATACTAAATATTATTCGCCATTTCTCAAAAGCATATTTTTAATGTTTTCCTTTTCAAAATTGTTAATTGTTACATACGTTTCACTTTGTAGAATATACAAAGTTATAATTAAATAATTCTGTAAGAGATATTGAATTTTCACTTGAAATAGTTAGTTTTAAGGAGCATAAAATATATATGAAAAAATAGTTAATTTGTTCTATATGCATGATTATTACTATATATACATATATAGTGCGCGTGTTTGCATAATGTTATGTTTTCAAACATCATTTAGTTATTATTTATTTATTCTCCCACCACACACACAAATAGGTAAATAAGTAATCTTGCATTGCATATAGGGGCGCACATTTACCGCTTTGCCTCAGGTGAAAAAATATACAGGTACGGCTCTGAGGATAAATATTACGGTACTTTACTTTTCTAGTTTTAAACTGGAAGAGATTGCAAAATAATTTTTAACTTAATTAAATATTTATTTCCTTAATCCCCCATTTCTAAAAGTACAAATGTCATTAGAACAATTGTTCTATTCTTTGTTGCTCTTTATCTTATATCAAACACATCCGGCATTCTCGTGGACGTCTGCGCAACCTATTAAATGTCTGCGCAAAAAGTGTATAAATACTGCATCTCGTTCTATTCCAGTTTGTCTCGGTGGGGTGGATCCTTTTATCACTACAAAATCTATCTTGAATCTGCATTTTGTAATATGCGCATTAATTGCAATTCACGATATTAAATATTTACGGCAGTAGATTTAAACAGAACCATAGGTAAGTTTTTAAGTGACATTAGACGATTATAAAGCATCAACAAGTGTACAGAAGGGCGTGGTTCTGAAAATTAAATCAAGAAATTATTCTCAATAATGCTCAAATTCTGGGTTTTCTAGTATTGAATTAAATAAAAGAAGAAAGACACCTGTGTGTTATTTGCTCAAACATATTGGCAGTAGACATATGAAACTTAAACGATTTTATCCATTTTAAAATACTTCAGACGAGCTCCCAATTGCCGAAGAAGAAATCTTCATAGGTTTCACGTCAAGTTGTTGTTGTTGTCGTGTCCATGACCACATGGAAGAATGATTGCCAGAGCCTCTGCCGAAGAGAGGTTGGACTTCTATTTTCCACCCCCAATTTTGAGGGAGATCACCCCGAGGGGAGAATCCAGGGGTCTCCCACCCCTCTCCTCTCCCACCAATCCACACGAGAGGACTTTCGCATATTTAAAGTGCCGCCATGCCGCACTGACACTATACATTTACAAACATCCATGTCTTCTCCGGGATGTCTTTTCCCACGTCAAGTGGCGAAATCAAAAGACAATATAGTAATAAATCCCTCTTTGAATTTTAGGCAGGTGTGGATGATGAATTTTCTGCGTTGAATACAAAAGCATTCCGTATACTATTATCATTTTCAACATCCTACCCTTTTGAAACCAGATTTTCTGCGGTGGCTGCTTTGAAGACAACATATAAATCTCAGCTAAACATCAAAAAAAAATTTAAAGTAACAATTACGAATATTAAACATTATTTTAAAAAACTTTACTCTGCTTGAACGTTGTTATGTTTTTTCCCATGTGTAACGTATAAACGAGCCAGTTTTCTTTAAAATGTCCACCACTAAAGCATCCTTCACCTTAGGCAGATAGCCGTAGTGTGCTTTACCACAATCAACTAAACTAAACCAAACTTAGCAGGATTTCATACTTAGTGTGTCTTAGACTGAAAATTTTGTTTGGATTTTTTTTGGGGGGGAAGAGAAAAGAAAATTAAACTCGCTTCCTAGAAAAAGATAGAAAAAATTGCTTCTCTCTCGTCTTGTTACTTTTCTAATGGCTGTGATAAGCAACGAGTTGTCAGTTGTTGGAATGACAGTCGAGTCAGAACTCGGAAAACTCAACTCCAGTTTGCTCGAGTCTAATAAGAGGTTATAACAACAGACAAGTTATGCATAAAAGAACTAACTCTTCAAACCGAAACTCCTATTCCACTCACTCTACCAAAGATTAAATTCTGTGGCCTTAGTTTAAAATTTAAAAATTTACGTTTAAAATTTTACGTAATAATTTGACAAATTTGACCAGTTTTTAAGCTTAGAACTAACAATAGAAAAGGATATAACATTGAAATAAAGTTTAAGAATTATAAGAAGCAACGAGTTAGAAACGTAAGAATTATTCCAAGAGGAATTTATTAATATTTCAGTTGACAAATCCGTTTTGAAAATTTTAAATTGTTAAGCGAGTTTATTTTCTTATTATCAGTAAAAAAAACGGAATATATATTCTTGAAGTTATAATCCATGGTTATTGAGTATTTTTCTATGAAGAACTAATCAGAATATTTAAGTGATGTCGCTTTTTTGGCAAGTTTTGGAATCAGACATGCCATAAATCGGAAATTGTCTAATTGTAAACTTAATCTGTGTTTGATTTGGCAATCCCTATGACGTTTATTTAAAATTTTTACGAGATTATGGACTAATGAAGTCGATCTAGCTTTGGCAGATTGTTTGGGAAGAGCATATCTGACGTTTAAAAGCTTAATAAAAGCAGTGCTAGAGATAAAAATAGATGCATTGAATCAGAACATTTGCATATATTTTAAATGCGCTTTTGTATATAGAACAACAGTTAAAGTTTGATGTAGAAAATTTACGGACAGAGATTAGGAGACTACGTGTCGATTTATGAGTTTTAATTACAAATGCAAAAGCTAGAAAGAATACATCTTAGCAATTTTGATAAATCCTATGATATTTATTTGAAACTTCTAGGCATGTTTATAGACTAGAAATGGATCTAGCTTTAGAAGCTTGTTTGGGACTAGAAGTAAGCACATATATGATTAAAACCTAAATAATAACAGTGACGGAGATAAAAACAGACGTACAGAATTAAAACACTAGTATACATTGTAAAAGTGCTTTTGTATAAGGAACAAAAGTTAAGGTTAGAGGCAGAAAATTTATAAACAGAGATTTGTACATTATGCATCGATTTTATGAGTTTTAATTATAGATACAAATGCAAGAAAGAATTCGTTTTTGGCAATTTTGTGAATTCCAGTGAAGTTTATTTGAAATTGTATGAGTTTATTGACTAACTGAGTCGATCTAGCACTGCCAGATTGTCAGGGATTAGAGTAACAGCACATCTGTTCCATATACGTTTAGAAGCTAAGTGCTAACTGTGCCAGCGATAAAAATAAATACATTGAGTCAAAACAATAAACATTTTAAAAGTGTTTTGTAATATGAGTAATAAAAGCTAAGAGTGGACACAGAAAATTTTTTTAAAGATATTAATACATGTCTATCTTATGGGTTTTAATTATAGGTGCAAATGCTAGAAAGAACAGATCATGAAAATTCTTGAAATTACCGTCTGTGTTTCACTACGATTAAATGCAAATTTTCCACTAAGCTGTGACTTCAAATAGTTTGGTTTGGTTCATTTGATTAAGGCAAAGCCCTCGAGGGTTATGTGCCTAAGAGGAGGGATGCATTCGTGGAGCACTTTCTAACGTTATCGAAGGAGAAAACCACGAAAACGCTGCTACAGCCAGCCCGTTCGCGGAATTCAAACCTCAGGCTGAACTACCAGTGTTCAGCGACTTTATCGCTCAGCCACTGGTGGGTCGTGACTTCAAATAAACAAAAAGACAATGAAGAAAATGACACACCACAGATGTATAGTCATGACCTCCAGATATATTAGCATAACATTGAAAATTATCTGGGATGCAAGTATTTTCCAGATACAGCAAAAGATTTCTATGAAATTTATAGTTTCTTTACAATTGAACATTTTATTTCCAAGATGGTGTCAGAAGTTGGTTGTGATCACGGAGGTTAGAATAAATGGAGTAAGCCTCCCCAGTATGTCCCGTGCAACAAAAATAAAGCCATGAACCGTCATGTATGACGTCACGACTTATCATGGCCTCTGCCGTAAACGGATATCTGGTTGTTTTTATTTAAATTCTAACCAGCGTTGCCAACATCACTGTATGTTTATGAGTCTCTCGTTCTAATTTCAATATTTAACATAAATTATTGTCTACTGAATCCATAGAAACATACAAGGATTTCAAAAAAAGTTTCAAATTTCACAAAATCTAGATACACGAAAATTTGTAAATGGTAATTACATGACATGGTAAAACCTAAAGCACTAACGGAAGTTTCAGTGATATTTAATGCACGTTATGCCTAAAGATACTTCTGAACCTCCGAATGTTGATGTTTTCTCTCTTAGTTAGTGTAATTTTATTTAATAATATGCTTCGTAGTATTATCCGAACGTCATATAGGCCCACCAGCGGCAGAGAGGTTAAGTCACTGAAAGCTGGTTGTTTAGTCCGAGGTTCGAATCCCGCGAACGAGCTGGCTGCATAAATGTTTTCGTGGTAGCATGTATACGAGCGCCATCCAACCGGTATGGTGTTTAGCGTCGCTGACTACCGTGCCGAAAGGCTCGGGTTCGAATCCCGAAGAAGGCATGGATGTTTGTAAATGAATAGTGTCGGTGCGGCATGGCGGCACTTCAAATATGCGGCGAATCGAAAGTCCTCTCGTGTGGATTGGTGGGAGAGGAGACAGGTGGGAGACCCCTGGATTCCCCCCGGGGTGCTCTTCGTCAAAATTGGGGGTGGAAAATAGAAGTCCAACCTCTCTTCGGAGTAGGCTCTGGCAATCATTCTTCCATGTGGTCATGGACACCACCACAACAACAACAACATATATACGAGTCAGTTTCCCTTAGAAAGTCCTTTATGAAGGCGTCTCTTCCCTTAGGCAGATAGCTCTGGTGTGCTTTGCCGTAATCTCAATAAATAAACCGTGCGTTATACGGCGGTCATGATAAGCCTTGACTCCCGTTGTTGATATTTATTTGGCTTCATTTTTGTGACGTCATGCTTACACTATCATCTATTCTATCAGCCTCAGATACTCAATAATGTTTATCTTCCGAGATGGCAACAGAATATTAATGAAAACAATAATTGTGAAACGATAGTATGTCCGATAGTATGAAAGCAACAGACAAGTACGTAAGGTATTATCAAATCATCACCTTGCAAATAATAAGGAACTGAAAAGCTTGTTACATTGTTATAAGCAAAATGACACAATGGATTCGTCAATACATATCAAAATCAGCGCTTCTTTGAATAGAAACTTATGTACGCAAGGACAATAGCGACATTCATATTTGCAAATCATTGCACGCTTAAAATCACTTTTAAATGCCTCTTGCTTTCTCTTTGAACATAACCGTACCAAGAATAAACTTTGCTTCTATTATTCTCGAAGGTAGATATTATTGGCATCATAAGTAATCAAACACTTAATTATTCTTTCACAAGGAGCTCACTTCTTCGTTTAATTTGTCTACAGTTATCGCGCTCATCTGTGTAAAGACGGGGGGAGGACTATTTCTTATTTCAGTACAGGGAGATATTAATGCAAATTAATCATCCAGTTTGAGATAAGGAAAGCTTTTAAAAACACAAGGTAGCTGCAAACAGCAGAGTCGGGTGCTTTTCCGTATACCTTTCACATTTGAGCTTGTAGTTGCCGGTCATTAGTTAATAAGACATTCCGCTACCATCTAATTTTGAGCGCTGTCTTCTCGTTTATTTACCCCCCGGACATAGACATTAGAAGTGAATGAGCGATCAGTCATTAACAGCGGCTTTGATTTCTCTGTTTTTACAAGTTAAAACATCTTTGCTTCAAAATCTTGTTGGAGTAATTTCAGTTTAGAATGAATTTATGCCTCCAAACGCGTAAGTAAAAAATGTAAACTGGTATATTTTAAATTCTTCGATATAAATTAAATGCTTTTTTTTATCAGAAATATTTTTTGGTAAGTATATGCATGTATAAAATAGAATAAACAAAAGCAAAGTAGAACGAAGAAAGGTGAAACAATCAAAATAATCTAAATTCAAATCAATCATAAATTATATATATATAATTAGGGGTCTAAAACTTATGACAGCGTCCAGCGGAAGTCGTAAGAAACATCAGACTAAAAAATAATAGAAATTGCTGAATATTGCCATAAAGTAAGAATGCAATAAATGGGCTATAAATAAATAATCAGCTTTCCTGTTACGTGTTTGTATTTAGTTTTGTTTCCACATTTGTTTATTTGAGTCAAATCTTGAAATCAATTTTGGACCACTTTAATTAAACCCAATCCCATGAAATTTTTTACAATTTACGATGACGATTCGCTATTTCACAGGCATTTTTTTCAGAGAATTAGATTTCTTTTTAGCCCAAAGGGGCAATTTGCCCAGAAGGGATTTGTCATATTCATATTATATGGGAAGGATACTAAAAAAATGCAAAAGAGTTCTTTTCTAGTTAAGTGCAATTGTTTTCACTCCTTGGGATTGGCTGGACTTGCACTTTCTTTAAAAAATTTAACTTTACTTAAGCCCAAAGGGGCAATTTGCGCAGAAGGACTATTAATTTCGTTTTGGCAATTTGCGTTGGTTCACTTTTCAAATTGTTGTCATCAAATATTAGAGCCCTGCATTATATTTAAAGAAATTCAATGATGAAGAATCTGCATGAATGTTCGTATGTTTCTCGCACTGTGAAAAACAACGGTACATAGAAGCATAAAATTTTGAACAACGTAATCCTCCATTCGAATATGGGCATTCGGAAGCCCAAATTTGGAATTTGTTTTATTATCTACTTCATGTTTTGGAAAACTTTTAAAGAAATTTTTTATTAACAAACTCAACAATTTTAAAGAGAGCCATGGCAACACCGTTAGGGAAAAAAAATTAAACTCCAGCGCGCGAGACTGTGTATTGGAAATTCTAAAGATATGCTCTTTTTAAACTATTTTGTGATATTGCTGTTGAATTTAATTTTATGGTTTAAGCGGGAAAAACATGATATTTAATAAATAAAGGTGTAGAGACATTAGGATATTTTTGAAGCATGGAAGGGATGAAAAATGTGTTATACCCTCACCGGGACTCGAATCATGGACCTCTCGAATACGTGCCGAGCGTGCTGACTACTACTCACAAATGCATGCGAAGAAGGTGCGAGAAATACCTTACACTTCCTCTCTTAAAGGGCGACTGGTGATTAGGAGACACAATCGCTAAGTCCCGGTGGTGAAGAATAATCATCCACCACCTTTTTTGAGTTCGGGTGCCACTGTAGAGACATAAGAATTTTTTTTGTAGCAGAAGATGTGAAAAATTAGCAATGCCCTCGCCGGGACTCGAACCCCGCACCTTTCGAATACGCGCCGAGCGTGCTCACCACTACACCACGAAGGCATGCTAAGAAGACGGGCGAAGCACAAAACGTTAAAAAAACGCACCTCTGTGCGTAATATCAAATCTGAAAGCATTGAGATTTTTTTTAACTTAATACTGAAGAAATTTTTAATGATTTCTCATACACAAACTTACTTAACAGTCAAACTAATAATTTCACAATTTCAATCTTTACATCTTCGAACGGATACGAAAAACAGTTTTATACATGAAGTTTCTTCTGCATCTATAACGTAAACGAATATCAGAAATTTTCCTAAAATTGATCGACAGACAGGTAATTGTTGGGGTGCTAACAATATTTCTGATTATCATAACATGTAACTGGGATTAATAAATATCAAAGAGAAATTCAAATGAACTGAATATAAGTACATCTGGATAGACAGATGATGACATGTACTTTCCTACCATGATAACAGAGAATAATTTTCCTGTGTTTACAGACAGTGATTTCCCTTCTTTACAATTTTTCCTTTTCACTGTACACAAAATTGATTCCCTTATTTTGGACACTGAATAAAATAATATACATAATGTTTTAATTTATACGGTTTGGGTTGAAAGAACTAGGCAAACAAGCAAACAAAAAAAGGGGGTTAGAAATATCCTATGACAATATTCTTTCCCGCACGTAACTAAAAATAAAAGCGCCGGTCATCCATAAAATCATGGTATCAGAATCGAAATAAATTAAGGCCCGATAAGCAATACTAGTCTAGAAATGATATACATTAAAATTATTACGTTCAGTAAATTTTAATTTCATTTTAATAATTTCAGTTTAAAATCTGTTTCATTGCTAGTAGCTCAACCGTTTTACTTGTAGCTACACGCAACTAAATAAATGTTATAACAGATAAAAAGAAAGGTTTCCTCTCCCTTAAACTGTAAACCTGTAATTTAAAACATTTTACGTATATTCTATTATTTATAAAAAAAGAGAAAACAAATCGAATTTAGACCAATCCCAATTCGAATATTTGACATACTGAGAAAATATATGCTTAAATACAAGCAGCTGAATATTGAAATATATACATAGTCAGCATCTCTTAGACACTGGAGTATTGTATGTTTGAAATTATACATAAGGAAACCAAACATAAAACTATATAAAGACAGGTATGTAGTCTTATGACCTATGACTCATACTTGTTGCCATTCAGACGCATCATAATATTATTAAAAAACATGTCTGATTTTTCTGTTACACTGAATAATACCTTTCTTTTCGTTGAGCACAACGGCATGAGCATTTTCTTACAAATTTAGTATATTAGAATTAGCAACCAAGCACTTAATAATTAATAAACGCAAGCATATAAATAATAATTTAATTGTTCATACCAGTGATTTTCATCCTAATTTGGGATATGCACACCTTTCACCATCGCTAGATCAAAACCCCTTCAAATCCAAAACCCGAATGCCGCATATATACACTTATTTAGATAACCTTCAATGTGTTTTTAAGTAACCAACGAAAGTATTAAAACATTGATAAATACCAAAACTTGAATAGAAGCAGCTTTTTATTTTAATAAACTCAATATTTAACAGCTAAATGAGAGGCTGGCCCCACGCTTTTGACTTTTTTGTTCTTTTAGACGTTTATTAAGAAGTGGATTGTCTAAATATCGACCTTCTTGGACTTTGGAAATCTGTTCAAAAGGAAAGCGATTAAATGCTTCTTCCAATACTACAAAAGGCTTTATTGTCTTAAAAGTTATGGTGTAGAAAGCTAGTAAAGAATAAGAGGTATACAACATTTAAAACATAAAAATTTTAGGTGAAATATTCCTGTAAATCCAACGGTAATGGTCTAAAAAGTGTGCAAACAGCTTCTGTACTCGACTAACTAAAACTGCATCGAATTTCAAATATTCTAAAGTTTCTGGTGGCAGTGTTACCATTTTATTGCGAAACAAATATGTCTGCACTGCAATATAATATTTTGGTAAAGAATGTATACTTAATGAAAATAAAATAGTCTTATTTAAGTTTCTAAATAAGGTTTTCTTGCAACAACTGAAGTACTTTGTTTGTGACAACTGATTTTTATCTGGCAACAGTTACTTCAGAACTCCTTCGATGACCTTCGCAAATTTTACATTCAGTTTTCTGTACAAGCAAGCTACAAAAACTGCAGGTTTTTCAACGAACAATGAAATTTTATTAACTTGCTTACTTTGAAATGCTAGTATAATATTTTGATAAAGAATGCATACTTAATAAAAACAAAATACTCTTATTTCTGTCTAAGTTTGTAAATAATGTTTTCTTGCAACAGCTGAATAACTTTGTTTGTGACAACTGATATTTCATTTGGCAACAGTTACTGCAGAATTTCTTCGTTGACCTTCGCAAATTTTTCATTTAATTTTCTTTACAAGCAAGTTATAAAAACTGCGTATTTTTCAACGAAAAATGAAACTATTAACTTGCTTACATTGAAATGCTAATAGAATATTATACTGGCGTATTGTCTGTCTACCAGGAGAATAGCTCACCCCACTATGTCTAGTTAATAGTAGTTAGTTCTTATATTTCAAGAAGCAATTCCGGATATCGTGAACAAATTGGTATAATGTCATTACTGTCTATTCTTTTATTTATTTATTTTTTTTTTGAGTTATTGCTAATTTATTTCGCAAGAAGTAAACAAAAAATGTAGCCTTAATTGCTTTTTTTACTAAAGTTTATAAGTTACGGATTTGAAAATCTGTATAAATCACTTTCATATATCCATGCAAAATTAATTTAATAGCACCTTAACAATACGTATTTCACAATAAATTCTTTTTCATGTGACAAACTTCAGCTAACACATTTAATACGCAGAAATGTATCAAGATAAATTTTCTTGGCCTTCAAAAATGAACCAAATATCCGGATGGCTAAATTTGGAAAATCTGCTGTACTAATCTTTAAAGATGAACTATTCACAGCAACTAAAGTTTCGCATTTATATTGTATTAATTTGTGAACAGTACGTCATACTGCAGACACAAATTTTAAAACAAAAATGACTATTTAGCATAGTGCTTCAAGATGGCATTGACCACACACTTACGAAAGTTGACGTTATGACGTAACCCAACTATACACATTGTGTTGCATAATATCTGTGGGACATTGCCACACCTCCTGGTTACACGTGTATAAGTTATGAAAGGAAGACCGCCTCTTGCGGTAGGTATTCGCTTTCAAAAGCGCGTACGCTTACGGGGGGGGGGGAATTTGGATGCGACCAGCAAATTACACTGCAGAGAGCGTGCAAAAGATAAAGCACGAATATCCAACGCAATAAAAAGCAGATAACAAAAAAAAGAATTTTTCAAACAATGTTTCTCTCAATTCCAGATCCGTGTTTAAAGTCGAGGGCCTCTCGCTTTCTCGGGCAGAGGGAAAAAAGTAAATAAAAACTGGGAGTGGACCTTGAACTAGCATTTCGGTGACCCCACGGCGTGTAATCTCCTTGCATACGATTATATATTTCACCCATTTTGAGGCACCCTCACGAACACGTCGTCTGGTATCTTGTCTTCGCAAACTGTAATGGAAGTTTCGTTGCCCGCAGTTCCAGAAAAATCTTCTTACATATGTTGCACCCCCGCTGTTTTACTTATCAAGAAAGTTTATAGAAGTACACTAAATAATACATAAAAAAATAAATATTTATCTAGAAACTTAGCTTAGATGATGACAAAAGTCAAATGCTGGTGCATCTGCGGGAGGGGAGGTCATGAAATTGGAGAAAAAAAAGAAGAAAGCTACAGCAGAAACCAAAATGTAGGCAAAATAAAACGTTAATTTCTTTATGGAAAGAAACATTTATATACAATGTAAAATGGAATAAAATATATTGTTGCGTGCGTACGGGTTCGTTATGGATGGAATGCACAAGTCGTTAAAATGTTAAAAAAAATTTATTCTTTCCACAAGAAATAAATCAAAATGCTGAAATATTTCTTCAAAGATATTCTCACAATATCACAATTATCTTAAACGTTTAGCAAAACTCAGTTCAAAACAGATAAACTAATTCTTTCTCACAGCGAAATCGCTACAGCATAAAGTAAACAAACAGCAGTTCGCTTTAAACAGCTACAACTACAACAACAACTGAAATGAGGTGCTTCAATCAGGTTTTTATAAGCTTTTTAATTATCACTAGAACAATCTCGATTTTTCTAGATTTTTCTGGATGGCAATAGTAATTACGAGATATTTATTTATTAAACATTAAATGCAAGCGCTCTTTTATTTTTATTTTTCCGACGTAGCTTTCTCTTCAAAAATCATCTGCGTTGCACGGGAAAATAAAGCAATTTTAATTACAATTCTAAATAAATAGCAAAATAAATATGAAATCCGTAACAATATAATAACGCCGAGAAATGGATAAAAAAAATACTAATACTGTTGTTACTGAGGTGATGACGTTTCTTGAAAGGGCCAGTCTCACATTAAATGTTCGTGTCTTAATATTTTCATTCTCATTCAGTAAATTAACATTAAACCTCAGCTGCGCTCCTAGGCCATCTGCTCATTTAAAAATAATGAAAAAATTGTAAAGATGCTTTGTTAAATTTTATGATTATGGTTTAAAAATTTAACAAATAATTTTTAATTAAACATTTTTTCCAATGGCAGCTAAAATGTGTATTTTATTCCTGGTCTTATATTAAATACACTGCTTTCAGAGTTCCGATCTCATTTATCAAATTATTAATTATTTCGTACACACAATTGCAGTTTTTCAGTGGGAGTTTATGGGATTTATACAAATTCTGAGTATAATACTGTAAGGGGTTTTATAACTGATTTCAAACTGAGTGTATTTTACTCGGTGGTGCACAAAAATGCAAAATTTAAGTCACCTGTAAGAGTTTAAATTATAATTATCAAATATTTCAAAGACTGGGAGAAGAAAATAGAAATAAATTCCTTCAAAAGTTTAGCTGCGCAGCACTTACTCAGACAGCATGAACTTTTAGTATATTATTTCTCATAATCGTTCCCTGCAAATAGAAAATTTTCTGTACATTCAACTTCTGTGTATTTCAAAATTTCTATTATTTCAAAATTCAATTTCTGTGCACTAAGGCGTACATTTTAAATAAAAATACTTCGTGTTTCGCTCTAAAACACATTATATTAGATATTTTAAATCAGATAAAAACAATTAATTAGACATTTACTCAAAAAATGCCTCTCAGAGTTTTCTTAACAAAATATATTTAGTTATTGCTTTCTAGTGAGAAGAAACAATTTTAACATTGCATATATGCAGCTGAACTTTAGCTACTCAGATAAATGATTTTCCCTTTCCTGCATATACTATATTTACTGAAATAAAATTCAGTTTTTTCATTAATTTTGTTGTTTTAGCCCAAAGAAACGTTCCCAGAGAGGGTATTAGTCTAGAAACAGCATTTTGCATCGGCTGACTATAAATATTCGTTTCACTTTTCAAATTGTTGCCACCAAAATTATCGCCCTGTATTACATTTAAAGAAATTAAATTATGAAGAATCTGCATGAATGTATACATGTTTCTCGCACTGTGAAAAAACAACGGTACCTAGAGACATCACATTTTGAATAACGTAGTCCTCCACCCAAATATGATAAACACTGAAGCCCAAATTTAGAATTTAGAATTTGTTTTATTGTCTGTTTCATATTTTGTAAAGCATTAGAGAATTTTTGATGAACATACTCAACAACTCAAAGATTTCAAAGCGAGCAATGGCAATAGTGTACGGCAAAATAATTTTTATCTCCAGCGAGCCAGACTGTCTATCGGAAAAGATATGCTATTTTTAAATGTTTTGACTTAATTGCTTTCGAAACACGTAGAAAAAACGCCTCTTTGGACGTAATGTAAAATCTGAAAGCTTTCAGACTTTTTTTGTGGGAGTGTGTGTGTGTGTATGTGTTTGTGTGTGTTTAATAAATGCAAAGGCCACTTACTTCTGCAAAGCTGAAGGAAAAAATTATTTCATATATATATCTCTTTCCTTTTCATATTCAAGGACAGCTATATTAACGTAAAGATTAAAAAAATAAACACAATAAATTAATAAATAAAAGAAAAAAAATTCTGAAAGTTTTCAGATTTTAAATACCTCCCAAAGGGGCGTTTTTTAACGTTTTCTGTTCCATCTTTATATATTAAACATCATGTTCTTCGCACTTAAACCATAAAATTCAATTCAACAGCAATATCGCAAAGTAATTTTAAAATGAGCCTATCTTTAGAATTTCCGATACACAGTCTCGCCAGTTTCGGGTTCCGGAGATATTTTTTCTTTCATACAGTGTTGCCATTGCTCGCTTTCAAATCGTTGAGTTTCTTAATCCAAAATTCGTTAAAGCGTTACAAAATATGAAATCGATAATAAAACAAATTACATATTCCAAATTTGGGTTTCCAGATGCCCATATTTGAAGAAGGATTACGTTATTTAAAATTTGATGGCTGTAGGTACCGATGTTTTATCACAGTGCGGGAAACATACATACATTTATGCAGAGTCTTCATTATTTAATTTCTTTAAATATAACACAGGGCTGTAATATTTGATGGCAATAGTTTGAAAAGTGAATCAACGAAGAAAGTGAACCGACGCAAAATGCCAAAACGAGATTAATATCCCTTCTGAGCTAACGTTCCCTTGGGCTAATAAATAGGGACCTACCTTGGAAGTTTACAGGAAATACCTACCTTCATATTCTAAGTACGCTTCATGGACATGAGACAGAAAGTCTTTGCAGTGAGGAGGGAATAGACACAAAGACAACACGGTGTTCTTAGAAAGTTCTTAGAAAAAAGAACATTTGTTATGACTAAGCAAGACTTGAAGGGAAAACAAAGACGTGTTAGCATTTAAACAGTATGCGTACACTTTTTCTGTTGTATATAAAGTGTTTACAATCTATACATTTGCCAAAAGTCTTATTGACTTCTAATAAATGATTTTTATATTAATGCTGTTTAAAAACGTTTTTTGAATTACAATAATTAACATTTTTTTTTACTTTAGATATAAGCAAGTAAAATAATGGAATTCAGTCTTAAAAGAATAAGCCATTCAGTTAACTAGAGTTCCTCAGAATTGGAATGGCATGCCTGAAGCTGTCTTGCATTTTTATTTCGCTTTCAGAAAAAATATTTACTAAAATGTACTAATATTGTATATATTACATTCATTTAGTATAAAACTGCATGCTAGCCTGACGATGGCCAGTGCTCATAATTGAAAGATATTCCTGTTGGCTGCTATTCACAGGATTATTATTTGCTTAAACCTAATTTTCCATATCAGGAAAGCTTATAATTACTAACATTGCATAATTTTGCGGTTATGAGGAGGTGATTCAATAAATTAAACTTGAACTTAACTGAAAACTAAATCATGCATGACTGTTGAAATTAAAAATTAGCGCAATTTTGCTGTTTTGCTAAATCTATTAACTCAAAGACTATGTCTAACTTTTCCAAATTTAAGAGTAATCTATGATTAGATGTACTTAAGGAAATACATGACCTTCTTAGATAATTTGTTGCATATCACCTTACGATTTAGTAATTTTTAAAATTTACACATATCCTCGCTAAGGAAGCATAATATTTAAGGTATATTAGTGTTTGAAATGCCTTCTATTAAGCTAAAATGCGATTGTATGCTACTTACAAAAGTTTAAAAACATTGCTTTTTTATCAGTGAAAATGGTATTAAGAAGTCAATACAATCATCCACGTATTTTGGGCATTTAGTCAGTCACTAGTTTATGGCATAGATTTAAACCCTATGCCATAACTAGTGACTATGATATAGACTAATGAAATAAGTATAAACTGCAAAGAAAATATACGTATATAGAAAATGTCACCGGAAAAATACAAATCCGCCAAAAAAAAATGTGTATATCTACTTTAACAGATGATATCTGAAACGATTTTAAAAGTTGGGTGGAATGATAGTCACAATATATGCAGTATGATTTTCTCTCAGCAAATGTTTTAATTTACATAATCGTAAAATGAACTGAAGAGAGTAGGCAGTAAATAAAAAGTGGTTTGGAGGGCGTAGCAGCATTTTAATGCGGTATTTCAAGTTTGAAAATGTTACTATGTGCGTTAAAAGGGAAGCCTGAATTCCAGTGCAACATAACTTCCAGCACAACTGACAATTACACAGCTCTGCGTTGATACTCTAGAATACCATGTATTACGCGCACATGGGAAAATTTCGCAGAGCCATCCATGAGCCCTGTTTCATCGATTATGCCAGCGATTCTCAACCGGTAGTGAGAAAATAGGGTGGAGCTCCATCTTGGGGAAAATCGAAGACGTCATTCTCATTTTTATGTAATTATAGTGTAGAGTCATCTTATTTAATTCAATATAATTGTATGCAGGTATATCATATTATTTATTATAATATATAACAATATAATTATTTAATTCAATTTACTTCAACCTTAGAATCCCACAAACACTAACAAGCGAATAATCGTTTCAGTGTATGAACAAACACGTAAGATGTAAGAAGAGTTAACTACCCTTTATTTTTCAGAATAATAACAATTAGTTTCTAACTCGGAACGTACACAAAGCCTCCACTTGGGCTTGAATTTAAATGATTATGAAATTAAACTTAACTAAAGCTAACCGAAAGGTATAGCCGTAGCTATCAGAATTCTAAGTAGTTGGCCCCTAAATGTTAATTAAATCGGCGAAGCCAAGCAAGGGCCTAAAGTATGGCCGAGCATAGTATCTAAGACAGAACGTAGCCAAAAGGCAAACGCGCGCTAGTCAGGAAAATCAGATTCTCTCTCCCGAAGTCGGCGAAACATCGACTTAAATAGTACTCTTACTCATTTGTATTCAGTGCACTTCTGAAATTACATTCTGGTAGAAAATTGTAAGCTGAAATTAGAATAGATGGGAAAGTTGCATAATTTAAAATAACTGTTAATAAAGTTAGGATAAACCTTACAGTGGCATTAATCACAATTGTAGCATATCCATTTGAGTACTGCCAACAGCTATTCCAGAAAACTTCAATTACTTCTGCACCTAGTTCAAGGTTCATTTTTGCTATATTCATCTTTTTTTTTTTTTAATGTAGCATTTTGAAACTCCAGAGGGAATCATAAATAAACTGGTATAACGCATCCAGATATAGTGCTGAAGTAAATAAATGCGTTTAATTATGTTAAATCTGGTATTACGAATAATGCTATTTGAGAACTGCGCATAAAATCTAAATCAAGTGCAGTTAGTACCTAAAATATATTCTATTACGTTATTATACATATTACATACTAAAAAACACACAGTAATGGTGTTTGTAATAATAAAAATAGCATTATAAAACAAATTATGTAATATGTTTACTAAATTTGTTAAAAATTCTTTGTTTTTCTTAAGCCTAATCTTCTATAAAAAGGAGCCAAGAATTAATTACAGATTTGCTGCTATAAATAAGGATTTTCAAAATAATATAAATAACACTGTGCTTCGTTGATGTAAAAACTCTTAAAATGTCAGAAAAATAAATTTAACTTATTTAAAAATAAAACTACCCATCCATGACTGAAATATACATCTTCGTCTTCCACTGAAATGAAATCTTTTAAAACTTCAGAATGTTTAGCGGTGCAGGAACTAACAGAAATATGTGCCCCAACAAATAAAACTCTTAAAAGATCCTAATCGCCTTAGTGCCTATCCAGTTTTCCAGGCACTCCAAGAGAGGTCACACATGTGTGTCTACGAGGAAGTTGACTCTTCTTTTTCGAGGTGATGAGGGTGTGTTCCAGCTTTGTTCTGCAGGAAAGTTGAAATGAAAGCACCAGCGGAGATTTCTAAAGTACTGAAGAGGCAGTTCTCAATGTATTAAGCGAAAATGCATTGGAATAACGAGAAAATATACAGCTCGTCCTTAAGTTCACCTATAAAGTATCCAGAATTTTGTAAAGTAACTGTAACCATTACTGTTACATAAATTAGAAATTTATATCTAAGATAAAGTATAACGTCTACCTTTGCAAATATCAATTATACTGCTTACATAATGCATTTGCATTTTATAAATTGGTAAGTAGTTTAAAAACCAAAGCATTTATATTTTGAAGCAAGCCATAACATTGACTGAATTTTAGTGAAAGCTGGTAAGGTAAAAGATTAGTGCAATTAGTGCAACACTGGGAAACGAATTATTTATGGAGCAAGACGTTATTCAAGTAGTCTACAAAAATGTTCCGAATTAATTTAATCGCAGAAATTACGCGTTACAAATTATATAACTTTACATATCATATACTTTATAACATAAATCATATAACTTTGTTGCAATTAGTATATAACATGTTACAAATCACATAACTTCACAATATCTCAGTCAAAATTAATTTATACAATCAACAACAATGACTCGATTTAACTTGTAAAGAAAACCTATTGCATTAATAATCTTTCTTAACTGACTAGATGTAGTCGCTATTTTTGATAAAATGAATTTGCCTAAACTATTTATTGCAAATAATTAGACAATATAAAAAAAACATTTAAATTTACAAAGATATTGATGTAAAATAAAAGCAAACAAAACTACTGTGAAGCATCTTTTTGAGATTCCAAAAAGCTTATTTTTTAAGATAAATTCTCTAACTATTAGTAACAGCATTTAAATCTGCACTATAATAACATCATTTAAAAAGTGTTCACTATAT
Source organism: Stegodyphus mimosarum (assembly GCA_000611955.2). NCBI lineage: Eukaryota > Metazoa > Arthropoda > Arachnida > Araneae > Eresidae > Stegodyphus > Stegodyphus mimosarum. The sequence goes on from KK112772.1 coordinate 139,400, forward strand.
CGTTCTTTTAAAAATAAGAAAACAAAAATCCTGTTGTATGGTGGTAAATTGTGCATTTTTTGCTTTCAAAGTGGTTGAATTACGTTGTTCTTATTTCCGGTTAAGGTTCTTATGCCTTTATTCAGTCTGTATGCAATAATTGTAGAAATATCAACAATTTGTTACTAAGCCTAACGAAGCGGCCATTTGTTTACAACTGAAACTCTTAGCATAATAGTGAATTAAGTTTTTGCATCAACTTCAGTGTCTTTTTGCCTTGTAGGACCAAAAGTAAACTTTCAATTTTGTGCACCGAAAAATACGTCTTCCTACCCGTTTGCCCAATTGCTTGTTTTTGCGTAGAAATTCTAATTTTAATTGCGAAAAAAAGTTTTTTTAAACTGTTTCTAACTGTATTTGTCGTTTTAGGTTATTCTGCATTTTACAATTTTTAATGAAGATGTTTTGAGTTTTTATATATTTTCGCCTTTCCGCGAAGTGAGAACTAAATAGATTGAATGATAAATATATCTCTAATGAAATTCGGGGAAATAAGTTTGAATGAAATCCAACAAAAAATGTGTATAATTTAATCGGCCGTACAAGGAAATCATGCGATATTTACATATGATTTTTTATAATAAAAAATAAGTTAATAAAATAAGTTTTGTCAAAAGAATTGGATCTCGATTTGATTAGAATTTCACTTTTAGTTTCATGACTCGGGCAGAAGGCAGAAAACAGTTGCTATTTTTGTCTCCTCTTTCCTCGAGGATTGGATTTATTCTGTATTCCTCGTGTTATAAAATGCATTTGCAAACATTTCATGAAGACTTTTTTTAGACAAATGTGGATTTAGATTATTTTCCTACAACAATTTATAGAAATGGGAAATTAATGTAAATTAATTATTTAGCATTATTCAAACAGACATATTTATTTAATTGTAAATAATGATTGCAGTTTGAATATATAGAATAGTATTCATCCCCAAAAGTACAGTGGGGGCTTCAATTTGATTTTTTTTCTCGGTTAAAAACTCACTCGCAAATCACATTCCTTGCATTATTATTTCTGTCATAAGCTTCAAAGTACAACTGGTTAAATTACATTTTACTAACGAAATCGCCTAAAAATATTTATTCACTCATTTGTGTAATGAAAATATCATAATAAAATATTTTTACAAATAAAAAACCATATAAAATAATAAAGATTATTTATTTTTGATTTTGAGCTACATAATTATAACATTTCGCCTGCGTAACTAAACCACACATTTACTACACGTAAAAAGGATTACAGCTTTTAAACAACAAACTGGCCTTATTGCAAGCAAAGTATGCATATAATAAAAATTAATGTATTTTTACTTCCCTGTACGAAACAGAAAGGAAGTATTGTAATCGCGAAAAATTTCGCATATAATATTTCAACGACAATAACCATTTTGGCCGCTATCGAATGCAATTTAACGACGATTTTGCATGATATCTGTATGGAAGGACAGAATAAAGGACTCTTTTTCTCACCCAAAAAAAATATGAAACTGATTTAAAACGGATTCTGAAGAGAATTTTTTCGTGGCGAACGTACGTACGTATGTATGGTAAGTGTGTATCTCGCATAACTCAAAAATGAGTAACCTCAGAACGTTGAAGTTTTGTATATACGACTGCTATAACACGTAAATGCGCACCTCCTATTTTGGTTGCAATCAGCGGAACAAAAACTATATATATATATATATATATATATATTTCAGTAAGCTCAGTTTTCTTATTCTTATATGTTGGAAAATTGTGCATTTTTTGCTTTCAAAATGAGTGAATTATGTTGTTCTTATCTTCCGGTTAAGGTTTTTATGCCTTTAGTAAATCAGCATGCAAGATTTGTAGAATTATCAATGATTTAAAAGTTGTTTAAGTGAGGCTAAGCCTAGTCATTTTTCCCATGGCAGCCGTATTTGTTTACGTTTGAAACTTAGGAGAATACAGGATTTGTTGCCAATCTAGAGAAACTAATCTTCGCAACAACAAAGATAACCTCTTCTATTATTATTGCGAATTAAATCACGCTTAATCCATTCTGGAATTTATTCCAGGAAATAAGTGTTTAAGATTTGCTTCGTAATTTCTAATATAGATATTTTGAGTTTTATGTGTTTTTACCTTGTCGCGAAGTGAGAAATGAACTGATTGAATGAGAAATACTGAATCGTCTGCGAAAACTTTTTTGTTTTGTTTGCTTAATTTCTTTTACACATAGTTTTAGATTTATTATAGTATTTGAATAGAACATGTGGCAACGATTAGATAATTCTCCAGATGATATACATAATTTTTGTGCATTCTGATGAGTTATAAAATGAATGGATGTAATGCTGTTACGTGCATTTTGCGCCAGAGTGTCGCTGTCTTAAACGAATATAGTGAATTTTAAAGAGTGCATTTATTCTATTATGGTTTATGCGCTACCGATGAAGTAGATTTGATTGAATCCATTAAGTTTAAATGAAATGCAAAATAATATTCCGTATAAGGAAGTCATCTGTGAAAAGCTGTTTCTTTTTTGTTTGTTTGTTTGTTTTACTTCTTTTACACATCGTTTTAGATTTTTTATAGTATTTGAATAGAACGGGTGGCAACGATTAGATAATTCTTCAGAAGATAAAATTTTTTGCGCATTCTGAAATATAAAATAAATGAGATAATGCTGTAACGCTGTTAAATGAACCTAGCGAGAGAGTGTCAAGAAAAATTGGGTATAAACTAATATTCTGTAAAAGGAAGTCATAAAGTGTACACATCAGATTGCTTAAAATTTATTTAGCATCAATGATAGCAGAATTGTCAATATTATAACTAACATTTGAGTTCGAATAACTGAATTTTAACTTTACTTCTCAGCTTACTACTAACTTAACCTTTACTTCTTAAGATAATTCTTCCTTTAGTTTTCTTAATCTAACGTATCAAATTCTGGGCATGAATGAATTTACTACGTATCCACGTAGCGATTTAAAAAAGAACTGCAGTTAACCCTTTCACGATCGTCTAACTCTATTCTTCTACGTGTTGAGAATAATGAGCCAATTAATTTATCAGATTTTTCTTTTGCTTAAAACCTTAGGCGACTCTTGCATTTTGTTTTTAACTATTATTATTATTATTTTTACAGTATCATTTCTAAAACAAGTAGCTAGCAGAGCCTTCCCCACTCCCCAATTAAACAACGATAAATTAAAAAAGAATTCTTAATAAAAATTAATGAATTGTTTTAGATGGATATTTATAGGTGGTCGCTTCCGTGAGAACTTGTATTGCCATCGACAGGTGGGTTGAGCGAAGTAAAAAATGAATGGTCCCAGTTAGCTGCCAACAGAAAATAAATTAAAGACAAACGCCTTACATAAAAGGCGTTTATACGGTGTTGTCAGGAAATGTTTGAACCTGGCTGCCTTAACTGAGCTTCTTCTACATACATTAAAGAAAACAATTTTTGGTGATCAGTCATGGGTGCTGATAATTACTCTAATTTCTGTTTACAGAGGCTGAGATATCATGTTCGTAGTGTTAAAAGGTTAACAGCCTATTCTTGAGGAAATCCGTAACAAATTCAACCAAAACGATTCAATAATTAAGTTGAAAATTTCATCGATTAAATCTTCGTAAACGTGCGAGTTCACTGAACTAGCTGGTATTCTTTATCGACGTTTTCTTGAATTAAATAATAAAATAACTTAAATACACTCAAGTTTGGATATCATAGTTGTAATATAAGTCAGCTTGTAATATATTATTCACAAAAAGGAAGTAATTAATTTTATTTTATTAATAGGAAATTTATTTCATTTACCGTCAGAAATAAAACTGTAAGTTTTACCAAGTTCAATAACCCTTGGATTTGACCGTTTTCTAATTTCGTCCTTTTCACCAGGAGCTTAAACTTATTTTTATTGCATATTTTATTTAGCATATGGGACTGCTGTAACATGCAGTTGTGCACCTCTCTTTTTACTAGTTACAATCGGCCGCACCAAACCTGTATACATATAAGATAAAAAATACGTAAATCAGATTTATAATTTAATTTAGTAGTAGCCTTTTAATTGCTATTTTTTTAATTTGGTTACTTTGCTCTTTATTCTAAAAATAATAATAACATTTCTGTACTGCATTATTTCTAGATCAGTCTTTGCCACAAGCCTTGCGTAACGCTGATGACGTAGTTACTTCGGAACCTAAACTCTGGGAATTGAAACTTTTGAAAAAAACCAAAGCTTTCCTTTTTGGTGAGGTGCCATATTGGATAAATGCACTTCGCTTGTAACTTTGTTACTGCTTGGACGTCATTTTCGCTGTGCTCTGTTCCTGTCGCAGTTGTTGTAAAAAATGCAAATATTCTTGAATACGGAAGTGCCATGTGAACTGTCGCTCTAAATGTGAATTTAACCCTCTGAGCGTTATAGACGGATCATTTCGTATAGAAGGATCGCTTTCGTATTCATTACACATGAAAATTTCAGCCAGTTTTTAATGTATCCGATTTCGGGTTGGATGTATATGAGAAGAAAAGGAATCAAGGTACATAGTGACGAAGTCTTCTTTTAATTACAATCAAGCAAATACCATTTAGTTATGGCATTTTGAGAAACTTTGAAATTTCAGGGCTAAACCCGTAATACTCAGAGGGTTAAATAAAAACGGAATCAAAATTTGCTTTCGACTGGCAAATTTCCTATTCATTGTGGATTGGCATTTCAATGTTCTACGCAATCAGTATTCTTTCTCTTCAATATGGATCTACGTTCTACTCATAACACTGTTACATCTTTTTCTCTTTTTTATTACATATACATAATTAATAAAAGGAAAAGTCGGAACTTAAATGATAGATTAAAATTTCTTCCCTACGAAGGCCAGTGATACTTCTTTCGCAAATGAAGCAAACTCCGTAGATAGAACGCAGCAAAAACTTTATTTAACACTTAAAATGGCGACATACAAGCAAGAAGAAAAAAACGTATTCTAAACCATTTTAAAATAAAATATAATTAAATTCTTCGTGTGTTTTAAACGTTGCCATTCAGATACATATTAATGTTCGTCTATTTAAATTGTAAAAAAGATTAAAAACAATATTTAAAGCTGTTACAGCCCTAACTAATTCTTTCTCACTGAAAGTCGTTACCTAAAAGAGTACAAGTAAAATTAAAATTAAAATAAGCATACAAAACTGAAAATAATACAAAATAGAACAGTAAAAAAAATATGTATTAATCTCCTTTGTTTAAAGCTTCAAAAAGAAGTTGTCAAGGGAAAAGTGTTTTGAAGCCTTAAACCAAGTTGAAAAACCAAGTTCGAACTACATGTTTCGTTCCTCTGAATCATTTGAGACTCAAAACCGCTATATTCGGATCAAATCTTCACTTTAAAACAACATTTTAGTGGTTCTCAAATGCTCAGACTTTTTTCCTGGATATGTTCGCAACCTCAGGACTGAAAAAATAATATACAAAAGTAAATACACAAATTAAAAATACGAAAAGCAAAAATATTTTTATGGTAAAAAAACTAAAAAAACGAAATGCTTAAAAACCTAAAAAAGGACAAAGGAACTAATTACAATCATATATATCATAGGGAAATCCTAAAAAATATAATAAACATTCTTCAAAATCAAAATTTTTTTAATTTTTCATTTGGTGGATATGTATACCAACTCTGTTACCCGGTTGGTTTTTTATTCTTATACGTTGGTAAACTGTGCATTTTTTGCTTAAAAGGTGATTGAATTATGTTGTTCTTATGTTCTGAGTAAGGTTTTTATGCCTCTAGTTGTTCTAGAGTTATTAACAATTTAAAAGTTGTTTAAGTGGTACTAAGCCCAAAGAAGCCACCATTTGTTTTAGTGAATTAAGTCAGTTTTAACACGAACTTCAGTGTCTTTTTCAGTTTTGTGCACCTAAAAATCTGTCTTTCTGCCCGCTGGCACAATTGCTTGTTTTTGAGTAGAAACTCTAATTGTAAACACTTTCTTTTTCTCTTTTTAACTGTATTTGGTGTTTTATGTTTTTCTGTAAGCTTGGGGGAATTTCGTTACCAGAGAGAGGTGTAGAGTGCAAAAGCTGTGACTGTGGAATTGGCAAAAGCTGTGATTGCCATGCATGGATCCATTTGACTTCTCGAAGGACACGGCACAAACCAACCCTGTTTTTCTCTATTTTATGGTCTTTGATGAAGATGTTTTGAGTTTTTTTGCATTTTTGGCTTGCCGGCTAAGCGAAGTGAGAACTGAATTAATTGAATGAGAAATACGTATATCTCTAATGAAATTCGACGAGATAAGTTTAAACGAAATGCTTCAAAAATGTGTATAATTTAATTGGCAATGCAAGGAAGTCATTATGGTATACATCAGTTTTTTAAAGGAAAATACAAATGAAACAAATGAAAAGTAAAGAGAAACCTTTCGTCGGAGTTGACATTCCGTAGAGCAGTAATAGATGATCTTTTAATTTCAGCGGTAAAAACATATTTTTTACGTTAAAGGAATTCCTTCTAATTGCTTGTCTTGAAACTGAATATCTACAGATCTTTAAACTATTGCTATTAACGAATTTTTATCATTTCATGCTATTCTTTTTAAAGACCTAAATACACCCAGGCATCTTTTAAACACAGACAGACGGACAATGTCCTCAAAATAGAGAAGATAGCTTTTAGGGATACATAAAACAAGCAACTATTAGATTCATTACTATTCAAAGTCATTAAAATCGTTTGCTTTAACGTCATTAAATCGTTTGCTTTATCGACTTCGGCTAAGGAAAGAACAAAGGCAATAAACCCTCGGCATCAGTTAAGAAATATTATAATATATATCAGGCAAAGTGAGGGGAAAATATTCTCATCGGATGTCTTATTTTATTTGCAAAAGACAACAAAAGGCCACATAGAAGAACTTAAATGGAAAATAGCAGGGACAGAATGATGTCGCTGTATTACTGAGTCAAAAAGTTAATAAAGTTAAAGGAATAAGTTAAAGACTTGGCAGTAAAATATAATTACTGGCTTTATTAAGCCTTGTTGTTATTTAACAGATCGTAAATTTCTCCCTATGTTTCCGTCGGTTTAAAATTAAATCAAAGCATTTTGTTTAATCGTTTATTGCAATCTTGGCTGCAGAAAAGAATATAATGATTGCTTTTTACTTTTTAAGTCTATTAAAATATACCAGTTATTTTTTATTTGATTTCTTTAATTTCTTTATTCAATTATTTATTTAAATTTGAATCTATTTTATTTGTTTAATCACCTGTTTGTATTCATTTTATTTACTTACTTTTATTTACTTTACTTATACACTTTTATTAATTTTAATTCTATAATCGTTAATTAATATGAAAATCACTTTGTTTAAATTAAAATAAATGCTTTGAAAAATAAACTAATTGAATTAATTGTTATTTTTTTAAACTCCGAATTTCTTTGTTTCAACTAAAATAAAACAATGAAATTAAATTTTTATTTACACGGACCCTAAAGCTAGGCATGTAATCTTATTTTTTCACTTAGGGTATTAAAATTAAATAAAAAAGCAATTTTAATTTACTTGAAACAAAAGCATTAAATTAATTCTGTTCAGACGATGTGATATTTAATATTATGCTAAAATTAAAAACAAATAAAGCTTCCAGATTGATTTTCAGATTTCAATAAACTGAAAGTTTTCAGATTTTATATTACGTCCATAGAGGTGTGTTTTTTTAACGTTTTCTGTGTTACCTTTATTTATTAAATATCATGTTCTTCGCACTTAAACCATAAAATTCACTTCAACAGCAATACCGCAAAATAATTTTAAAATGAGCTTATCTTTAGAATTTCCGATATACAGTCTCGCGCTGGAGATAAAAATGTTTTTTCTGTACAACATTGCGTTTCCTCACTTTGAAAATGAAATCCTTGAGTTTGTTAATCAAAAATTCGTTAAAATGTTACAAAATATGAAATCGATAACAAAAGAAATTCCAAGTTAGGGCTTCCAGATGTCCATATTCGGTGGAGGATTACGTTATTCAAAATTTCATAGCTCTAGGTACCGTTGCGAAGAATCACAGTGCGAGAAACATAGACACATGTATGCAGATTCGTTATTTAATTTCTTTAAATATAATACAGGGAGATAATATATGTTAGCAACAATTTAAAAAGTAATGGCCTTTTATACGCCGTTTATAGTAAGTCAAAAAATGCCTAAACGAAATTAATAGCCCTTTTGGGCAAATCGTCCCTTTGGGTTAACAATGAACTTAATTTAGCTTTATTTATAAAACAGAAAGCGTGATCTTAGTAACTGAAAATTCGGATATGTAGAGTTCGGATAATTGGAATTCCACTGCAAAATGACTGATTCCTAAAGCAATTTCCTTGAAGGACTCTTTTGGGTGTTTGACCCAAGTAACACTTAATTACCTCACCTTTCCCTCAAAAGCGCAAGTTATTTTATTATTCTTGCTCTTTATTTATTTCCTCTCACCCTATTCTCAAGTGCTGATGGCTTCTGATACTCATATAAGTTGAGCAAAAAAATTTCGTTTTTCCAAAGCGATAAAAACATCAGAAACATTTAAGGTGCCCGCAGCAATAAAAGACCAAGAAGGAAAAAAAAATCCATCCAATTGACTGTGTCGATTACAGGGGAGATAAAATATACCAATAATAACAATAATTCCAAAGAATGGAACAGAAAAAAGGCCGTAGAAATCTCACATCGTAGTATTATGTAACTTAAGCGAAAGCAACGTGACATGGTTTCAGGAACTAAATCCGTCTATCCAAAGCAAAACAGCAAAAAAATAAATGATATCTGGATGTATAAAAGAGAGAGTGCCAATGGCGGTCTATTAGCACTCACTTACACGATGCGAAATGTGTAATCCCCTTACTATTTCACGAGATGAATGTTCTCCTTTGATTTATTTTGTTGATGAATATCCAAGGAGACCGCGATAGGGGAGAGATACAGGCTTCCGTTTCGCAGGCTCTGAGGTGAAGAGGGAAGAACATCTTGAGATCTATCTACACTCACGATCATGCATTTTCACGCGAATAAACGTTATGACAAGTGAATGAGGCGTTTATATGTTCTTAACGTCTGTTATTGTTACATCTTTCTTTCTTAGGCTTAGTAATTGGACAAGAAATAGAGGTATAGAACGGGTTCTAACTGAGGCTCGTCTGGTAGACATGTCTAATTTTCGATGGTACCAAACAACACTTCTAAATCTTAACTTCAAAATTTATAACAGAAACGTTTCGCTTCATCTGCAGCAAAACGTTCTTAAATTCCTTTGAAATTAACACTACTATGTTATTTTGTTTCATTTCCCAAGATTTACAATTTTTATTACTAAATATTAGTACTGGTTTTATCTCCCAATCTATTTTTTGAGAAAGTTTTTTTCATTATTATTGAATGCCAATGTAATAATGATAGAACACAAAATGAAGTAAAGTTACTGAAGTTTGCAACAGTGCGAATGATAAACTAAAACAATACGTATTCATTCGTGATAGAAAAAAAAATCCGTTTAAAAATGGAGATTAGCGAATTCCATACATACGGTCAGTTGGCGATTTAATTTACAGCTTGAATGCTCCATCAGTGTCATCCGAGTATAGTAATTCTGCTGAATTTTGAACAGACACTTATTTCGGCCAATGGGTTGGTTACATGCGCAATTAAAAAAACAAATAAATAAAAAAAAATCTGAAAGATTTCACATTTTAAATTACGTCCAAAGGCGCGTTTTTTTAACGTTTCGTGTGCTACCTTTTTTTATTAAATATCATGTAGTACGTACTCAAACCATAAAATTCAGTTCAAAATCAATATCGCAAAATCATTTTAAAATGAACATATCTTTAGAATTTCCGTAAGTCTCGTGCGCTGGAGATAAAAATGTTTTTCTTTTTCTTTACAGTGTTGCCATTGCTCGCTTTGAAATCATTTAGTTTGTTAATCAGAAATTCGTTGAAATGTTACAAAACATAAAATCGATAATAAAGCAAATTTCAAATTCAAAATTAGGGCTTCCAGATGCCCATATTCGCAGTAGGATTACGTCATTCAAAATTCGATGGCTCTAGGTTTTATCACAATGCGAGAAACATGCATACCTTTATGCAGATTTTTCATTTTATAAAATTTAATGCAGAGCGATAACATTTAGTGGCAACAATTTGAAAAGTGAAACGGGCATTCAGAGTGATTCAACGCAAAATCGCAAAACGAAAGTAATAGTCCTTAGGGACTAAATCCCTTTGGACTAATAACGTGAAATAATATGTGAATAGGAAGATTATGCTGCATGAGACCTGATGAAAGCTTCCACCAACTTAGGTAACGAAAACTGCTCTTAGCTATGTAGTAATCTCATGAGAAAATGAAAGAAACATTACTAATACATTTTAGTAATGTGAAAAGGACACCGGAAGAAAATATGTAGGGATATTATGTTATTTCAAAACAGGAGACGTGAAAAATGACCTCGGACGTCTCGAATACGCGCCGAGTGTGCTGACAATTATACCACAAAAGCATGTTAAGAAGGCAAAAGAAATATCTTATACGCACCCCCTTTCAAAGGACGACTGGGGATTAGGAGACCCAATCGCCAAATCCTGATGGTGAAGAAGCATTATTCAACACCTTTAGTTCCGGCAGCACTGTAGAGACATTAGTTTTTTTATGCTGAGAGGCATGAAAAATGAGCAATGCCCTTGCCGGGACTCGATCCTCAGACCTCTCCAATACGCGCCGAGTGTGCTGACCATTACACCACGAAGGAATGCTAAGAAGGCGGGAGAAATACCTTATAATGTAGGCAAATTTGTTGGCGTAGGTAAACTACAATAATATATATCCAACAGCGAAGAGCAATCGTATCAGGCAAGCTAAGGGACTAGTCTTTTCATACGTAGAGTACAAATTATATTTGGTAAGTGTTTTCAAAACGAAATTTATTTTCCTTGCAATAGTTGTCGAGTCATTAGGCATTTTTGAAGCAGGAGAACCTAAAAAAATGAACAATGCCCTCGTCGGGACTCCAACCATGGACTTCTCGAATACGCGTCGAGCGAGCTGACCACTACACCACGAAGGCAAGCAAAGAAGGCGGGAGAAATACGTTACAGACTCTCCCTTTTAAAGAGCCACTGGGGATTGGGGGACCCAGTCGCCAAATCCTGGTGGTGGAGAATCACATCCACCACCTTTTATTCGGGCGCCACTGTACAGTCATTAGGTACTTTTGAAGCAGGAGAAAATGAAAACTGAGCAATGCCTTCGCCGGGATTTGAACCACGGACCTCTCGAATACGCGTCGAACGAGCAGACCACTACACCACGAAGACATGCCAAGAAGGCGGGAGTGAGATACAGGACTTAAATTTTCATTTTTTATAAGTGAAAAAACACAATGGATTTTCTGTATTCAAGAACACACTTTCAATATTTTCAGGAAAGTGATGTCTGTTGCTTCAAAAAAGGGTGAAATAAATTTTGAGAAGAAAACTGAAATATTAAGACACCCTTCATTCGCATGTTTTAAGTATTACGTATTCAATTGTATTGTATGGTACACTCAAGTATTACCATACTCAAACCATACGGAAACTATCCAGATACTCCAAACAGACAAGTAATATGAAAAACATTGCAAAAGGAATAAGCTGTGACAAGCTGGATGAATAGCTATAAATATCTCATGTTAGCTGGCACAAAATGATTTAGTTAACTTAAGTACAACAAAAGGCATTTTAATAGTCAAAAGGCATATTAATTGCTAAATTTTTTTCTGCAACATTGAAATCTCACAAATCCTAGACTACTTAACTTCAATATTATGTAACACAAAATTAATAAATTATGCTTAATTTTTCATCGCATATATCTAATTGTAATTGCGAAAATTAAAAATACATGGAATATAGTCTCCCTATATTTAATACCCATTCTGAACACATATACGACATCTGAGAGAAAAAATGTATCTCCGTATTTTGGATATTTTATAGACACAGTTTTAAAGAGCTTATTCCATTGGCATTATAAACAAAACTGTAATACATATTCTCATTTAAAATATAAGATCTTTCGAAACACCACCTTCTCAGTTACAAATGCATTTATGTAATTCTTTTTAGTAAAATAAAAAAGAGAGAGAAATTATCATGAGAAATCCAAAAATTTTACAACATAAATCTCTCTGATTAAAATGATTTTTATAAATATAATCTACACAGCTGATTTACAAATGGATAAACTGCAAGGTTAATAAAAGGCATATATATATATATCTATATAAATATCTCGAAAATGACACTGGTTGCTTTGACAGTGTATAACGTATCTATAATTGCATCTATTTCTATAGCTATTTACCTATCTCTCTCTCTCTGTATATATATATATATATATATATATTAATTGCGTAGAAGACACCTGTACTTTAAACTTTCGATGGTCGTCATGGCTGAGGGTAAATTCTATAGACGAAACTAAGAAAACTGAGGTTTTGCCGAATCACCAATCTTTATTTTGACACATATCAAATTATTTTGGTTGACATTCATCCAATCATAGCTAAATAGGATAATTTTATGTACACTAGTTTTAAACGTACGATGTAAGCATCTTAGACAGGAAAGCGTAATCAGCGCATAGTTGCACGCATGGCAGAAGTCAGGAAAAAAGGATAAGTGACGTAAGTTCTTGCCACGCAATATTTATACTAAGTAGGTGCATAAGTATAACTAAGCTGCGATTGGTTAATTTTAGATTTTAGTTCCATTTTCCAAGCAGCGTTATGTAACATGGGAAGATCTCGAATTTAGGAGAACAGATGAATTTAGATGGAGAACACAAAATCTACTATAGGTAATTTTGAGGTCGCCATTTTGAGGTTTCTTAGCGCAGCCATCGTATTTTGTTATATCTTACATATATATGTCTGTATATATATATATAAAGAGAGAGAGAGAGGCAACTAGATAGATGGATAGATGGACATGTGCGTGTAAATTACAAAAATATGACGGAAATTTATCAACAAATTAAATTTAATTGGAATAAATTGACAATAGACATTTAAATTTCTCATTTAAATTTAAGCACATCCCCCTTCGTTTTGCGTCACTTTCCCTGCAGTAACTGCAGAATGAAGACTCTTGCTTAATCTCTGTGTGGGACTGAAACACACCACTCTGAAAGTTATAAATAGTCTGGCCATAATATACGTAATCTGTTTTGCGCCTACGCTTGCAATCTAAAGGATGTCTCTTGCTTGGCTGCCTCCATTCACTGTTAAAAACATAATACGTCATAATCAAAATTGCGCGGTGCAGATTGTTCCGTTGTGATGCAGCATGTCATGGAGTAATCAACAAACAATAAAGATATGTTCGGATTATCAAATCATTTGTAGTTCTTCAAAAGTTCCCGGCACCTGCTGCTACGTAATCGACGTTTCAGTGGTTTTCTAACTTCAGTCCACTCGCGATTGGAAAATCATTGGTGTCTTTCCTAGTCAAGCACTCGTCTAATATCAAATTAACTGCAATGGTAAACATCACTTTGTCATACAGCTATATCTATACATCTATATTTCTATGCATATTTAACTATAAACACATTTTAAATATACATACATATAAGATAAAAATATATGTAAATATAAATTATAATTTTAATTTGCAATAGTCTCTTAATGCTTAGTTTTAATTTGATATTTCCCCTCTCTTTTCTAAAAATAGCCATCTTTCTCTGCAGTGCGTCATTTCGAGACTAATCCATATCGTATGATTCTTACATAACGCTAATGATGGAAATGTAACGAAAACTGGAAACAGCCAATCATAATTTTACAGCAGTATTAATTATCCAATCAGACGCATAGAGAACAGAAACTCACTCACTCTGAATTAAAATTTCATCCCGAACACAACTTACTTGCTTTCTACACTTCGGCCTAGCTGAACTGCTGTTTGCTGCTCTCATCTTACTGCAAAGCTATCAAAAATGTAAATATTTTGAAATAGGCGCAAGTAGTGTGTCGTGTTGTTTGTAGCAGGAACATATTTTTAAAAACAGAGATGAATATTAAGTTTGCCTCTATTACCAGTTTGCTGTTCAATACGGATGGAACATTCCGCGTGTTTGTGCAATCAATTTTTCTCCTACATCAATACTTCTAATCTCGCAAGCTTACAATGCTTTTAATTTCATTTAAAATGTTGACGCTTTTAACTAGTATTAAAATTCAATTATTATTTAGAGCAACTAATCATATTTTATAAAAATATCTGAGAAAAAAATTACTAGAAGCTCCTTCTCTTTCTTCAACACAAATATTTGATAATAGAAATATTCTTATCTTACAGTTTATTGCAGCTTGAAGTTTCCTACAGTTTATTACAGCTTTCTGAGTTTTAAATAAGGAATGCTTTCTATAATTATAAAAAAATAGAAATTTTCTGAAATTTTCTAAGCGCACGATGACTTAAGGGAGTGTAAGCCTTCCCGGATGATTTCTTAAGGCAAGTTGGTTAATATTCACATTACATATGTAGAAAGCCACGAAAATCAGCCACTCGGTCAGCCCGGCCAGTCGGCTACTGGTTGTAAACGTATTCGGAAAGTAAGTACCGTTTATTCTAGCGCCGTCGCAGCGCTGTGGTAGGCGTCCCGCGCATGCGCACTAGTCTTTCTTGTTCACTGACTTTCAATTGTCGCCATTTTGGTTGCTCTATGTTGTGTTTTCAGTTTGCTGTGCACATTCAAAATGATTAAGACAATTAGTTCTCCCGTTGACTGTGAGATTCGTGCCGTGATTAAATTTTTGAACGCGAGGAATGTTAAACCGGCCGAAATTTATCGTCAAGTGACAGACGTTTACGGTGAATACGCGATAAGTGATGGAATGGTGAGAAAATGGGTAAGAATGTTTAATGCAGGTCGAACAAATGTCCACGCCGAGGCTCGGAGTGGTCGGCCTTCTGTTGTCACCGATGATTTGGTAAGGAAAGTTGATGAAGCAATTCACGAGAACAGACGCTTCACAATGACAACTCTTTCAGAGGCATTTCCACAAATTTCACGTACTGTTTTGTTCGAAATTGTGTCCGATCGCTTGAATTATCGCAAACTGTGTTCCCGACGGGTTCCAAAAATGCTCACTGATGTTCACAAAACAAAGCGACTCGGTAGTGCCCTGACATTTCTCACGCGGTACAGTGATGAGGGAGAAAACTTTTTAAACCAAATTGTGACAGGTGATGAAACTGGGGTGTGTCATTTCACACCAGAATCGAAACAACAATCGATGGAGTGGAGACACACTCATTCTCCGAAAAAACAAAAGTTCAAAGTGACAATGTCATCACAAAAAATCACGTGCACTGTCTTCTGGAATAGGAAAGGCGTTTTGCTTACTGAATTTCTTCCCAGAGGTGAAACTATTAATGCGGCACGATATTGTGAGGCGTGCCATTCAAAACAAACGAAGAGGAATGCTCAGTAAAGAAACTGTGTTGCTCCATGACAATGCTCTGCCCCATAGTGTTGGTGTCACTCAATCGTTAATTTGACAGTTTCATTGGGAGCAGTTCGATCACCCGCCGTACAGCCCGGACTTGGCGCCGTCCGACTATCACTTGTTCCTGCACATGAAGCGCGAGCTTGGTGGCAAGCGCTTTGGATCTGACGATGACACGAAAAATGCCGTGGAGTCGTGGTTATCGAAATTGGCGGGAAGTTTCTTTGACGATGGTATACAAAAACTGGTCACCCGCTATGAGAAGTGTTTGATCATTGGCGGAAACTATGTTGAAAAATAGTTTAAGACATGTATTTTCATGTAAAAATAAAATTGGATTCGAAAAAATTGTTTTACTATAATTTTTTTTTTTTTTTCAAAACGGTACTTAGTTTCCGAATACCCCTCTACATGAAGTATACGAATGCTTTAATGAATTGCATATAAAACCGTAGCTATTTGCTGTCTTTTATCTCCATGCTAAGCTTTACTCGATAGACTACACTTATTTGTTCCATTGTTGGACTCTAACACAATGATCATTTTTGATAGAAATGTACCCAGAATTGTCAGTATGTTTTGCATTTTGAAACATACTTCATTAACACATGCGAACAGTCCTATTTATTCTTCTTATTGCAGTTACAGTATTAAAAAATTATTTTTGCAAAGAAACAAGCCTAATATGCAAAATCAGAAGAAATAAAAATCTCATGTGTACACCACATGACTTCCTTGTAGAGAATATTAAATTATACACGTTTTTTCCTGCATTTTATTTAAACTTCTCGGAATGAATTAAATCTACTTCATTGATAGCGCATAAACCACAATAGAATAAATGCACTCATTAATATTCACTATATTTGCTTACCACAGCGACACTCTGGCGCTAGCTCAACAGCGTTACATCTCATTCATTTTATAACTCATCAGAATGCACAAATATTGCGTATATCATCTGGAGAAGTACTTAATCGTTGCCACATACTCTATTCAAATACTATAATAAATCTAAAACGATGTGTAAAAGAAGTTAAACAAAACAAAAAACAAAAAAAGAAAAGAAACAGTTTTTCACAGACGGTTCAGTATTTCTCATTCACATAATTCAGTTCTCACTTCGCGACAGCGCAAAATTATATAGAAACTCAAATTATCTATATTAAAAATTACGACGTAAATCTTAAACAAATATTTCCTCGAATAAATTTCGGAATGGATTAAGCATGATTTAATTCGCAATAATAAAAGAAGGCGTTATCTTTGTCCTTGCATACCTTAGTTTCTCTAGATTGGCAACAAATCCAATCTTCTTCTAAGTTTCAAATGTAAACAAATATGTCCGTCATGAGAAAGCTGATTAGGCTTAGCCGCACTTAAGCAACTTTTAAATTCTTGATAATTCTACAAATTTTGCATGCAGATTTACTAAAGGCATAAAAACTTTAACTGGAAGCTAGGAACAACATAATTCAATCACTTTTAAAGCAAAAAAGTGCGCAATTTGCTAAAATATAGGAGGGAAAAACTGAGCTCACTGAGCCAAGTAAAGAGTGGATACTAAGCCGAATAACAAAGTGTATGCATAAATTTACATACTTTTGGTGTGACCGATTGCAACCAAAATAGGAGACGCACATCTACATGTTATAGCAGTCCCGTATGCAAAATTTCAATGTTCCGAGGCTACAAGTTTTTTAGTTATGCGAGATACATACATGCGTACGTACGCATAGACGCCACGAAAATATCTCTTCAGAATCCATTTTAAATCACTTTTATAATTTTTTAGGGGAAAAAAGAGGTCTTTATTCTGTTCTTACGTACGAATGTCCCTCAAAAACATCGTTAAATTGCATTCGATAGCGACCAAAATAGATATTTTTGTTGAAATATGATACCCGAAATTTTTCGCGATTACAATACTTCCTTTTTTCTTCGTAGAAGGAAATACAAAAGGAAAAAAACTTCACTTAGGAAAAGTAAAGATAAAAAAAAAGCTAAATTTAAATCTTGAAAAAAAAATTAAGAATAATCTGAAGTTAAAGAAGATTAAGATAGGAAGGTAGTACTTGAAATTAAATAAAAGCCTCATTTCACTTTTGAGAATGAGCAGAAGTAGCCGAAATTGTCAATTTTTGCTGGGCTGATGCATGCCAAGAACAATTTATGAAAAGATAGATTATTATAAGTTCTCCATCTTTAGGGCCATGAGGTCAGTAACCAGATCGCTAGGAGCCAAAAGTAATCGATCATTCTGTCAGATCAGTGCATTATAATATTGCCACATCCACTTGTCTAATAATGATTTATAACGATTTCCCCATTAACCTTCGTCTTTTTTTTTTTTTTTTTTTTTTTTTTTTTTGTTTGTTTCCAAAACTCTTAAAGCCAGACCCATTTCTACACTTCTATAATCCTTGCACATTTGAATACAGATGAATTATCTGCTTCTGCGCGAAAGAAATGGGGATTAACTTGTTGTATAGCACTTAATTATGTTGCATATTTAAATTAAGAAACTCAATTTTCGGGTTATTCTTTCACGCTTCTTTCAAAGCGTAGCAAACAGCGCTAACATAAATGAGAATGTAGCTTAACATCATTAATTTAAACCGAAGCATTAATAAAGGTGTTGTCTACTTTTGCATAGTTTGAACATAAAAATAAACGATGATAGCCATGTAATGATACTTAATTTTGAGATCGTTAAGAACATTAAATCTGATCTCAAACTTGAATGGGAGTCGCTGAAAATTAAAAAGTTACACAGTGAAGTTTTCCCTGAAATATTAAAGCCACACTTTTTTTTTTACTCATAAAACATTTATTTTTTTCATTAACCAAAAAAAAACATTCCTTAAAAATTGAATTTTCAGAATAAGAATTCATATAAATTATTAATTAGTATTTTCTAAGCAAATTAATAGTTTCTAAAAAGAAATCCGTTTAATACATTTATATTTACATTGAAATAAACTGCAGTTTAATGTAAAATGTTTAGTGTAAAATGTTTTTAATATTCACTACTAAACATTAGTTCCTTAACTAAGAGAACAGTTATTTAACAAACGCTAAAAACTTCAGTTATTGCTACTGGCAGATATATCACGAAATAGTAGATACCAGTTTCTTCGGTATATCTATAAATTCTTATTAATCTAAAGGGGCTTTGTCCCTGAAGGACTATTGTTTTCGCTTTGCGATTTAGCGTCGGAAACATTAAATATCGGTTCACTTTTCAAACTGTTGCCACCAAATATTGCAACCCTGGATTATATTTAAAGAAATTAAATGATGAAAAATGTGCATAAATGTATGTATATTTCTCGCACTGGGATAAAATGACGGTACCTAAAGCCATCGAATTTTGAATGACGTAATTCTGCTGCGAATATGGGCATCTGGAAGCCCAAATTTGAAATTTGGAATTTGTTGTATTATCGATTTCATATTTTGTAAAACTTTGACGAATTTTTAGTTAACAAACTCAAGGATTTTAAAGCGAACAATGGCAATGTTGTACAGAAAAAACATTTTTATCTCTAGCGCGTGAGACTGTGTGTAGGAAATTCTAAAGATATGCTTAGTTTAAAATTATTTTGCGATATTGTTCTTTAACTGAATTTTATGGTTTAAGTGCGAAGAACATGATATTTAATAAATAAAGGTAACACACAAAATGTTAAAAAAACGCCCCTTTGGACGTAATTTAAAATCTGAAACTTTTCAGATTTTTTTTTCCTTTTTTATATTTTTATTTCATAAATTCCTACAAAAATGCATTGAATTTCTCCTCCTAACCTTTCATTGCTTTTTGACAACATAAGCAATATATACAATTACGTACACATGATGTAGCGTAAGGATAAAATAAATCTGTAATGATTTAGTCCACTAAAAGGCAAAGCAGAAACTTGTTATGCATAGATTTTATTATTTGTGAAATTTTGTACAAATCCAAATAAAGGTTTATCATATTATATAAATAATACCATATTTCTGTGATATATATACACTGGACATTTATCAGTTAAATTGAAATATAAGTGAAAACAATGACTGTTAATTATTAAATACTGGTTATAAATGTTTATAAGAAATAATCTTATAACCTGAATGATAAATTATACTGCAGCCCATTTAAATTAATTTTCCACTCGAATGTTACAAAATTTGCAAGAAATGGTTGTAGTCAGCTTTTCTACACCCATATAAAAAATTATAGTTTTACAAAAACTTTTGAAATAAATATTCATAAATATAAATACAGTTTACATTTCTATGCAATTACATAAGTTTGCAAAGATGAAATATTTTTACAATGATTTAGTTAAATATTAAAATATAATGAAAAAATAAATTATGTATCTTAACTTGTGAATTTTGATATAAATTCAATAAAATTGTCTTAACAATATTATCTTTCTATAATACAGGTATCCCGGATATTTGCCAATTAAACTGAAACGAAAATAATGACATTTTATTGCTAAATTCCAATTATAAGTATTTAAAGAAGCTACAATCTTATATCTGAAAACTAAATTATGCTGTAGCCAGTTTAAATTAATTATCAATTCTTATTTAAAAATTTGCCTATACTTAATGTTGTCTGATATATTTTGCCCATTTATAAAAGTATATTTTAATAAAACTTTTCAAACTTATAGCCAGACGATTCATAACCTATTCATGAAACTTCCTAGACTATTCATAAAACTTCATTCATAAATTATTCCAGAGATGGCGAACACTTTTAGGAAGACTGCCACTATCTGACAAAAAAGTTATGCGTACCACTTCCAACTTTTCCAACATATTACAAAATATAAAAATGCGAAAAAAATATAGCATTTGTATGGGATTATTACGCAAATACCGCTTTATTTTATGTAAGCCTGAGTAGTGGACATTTAAAAAATAATATAATAAATGAAGCAAACGAATAATCTAGGGACTTATAGGTAATAAGCATTTTTAAAGGTTCAGTCAGTTAGGTTAATGTATTAAATAAAATCGATAATTTGACACATTTAATTCTAAAAAACTTATGAACAGGCAGTTTTTAATTAATGTGGGTTTTGAATATTTAGTTTTTTAGGAAGTCAATCTATCTAGTATATTAGGATTAGTTCTTGAAGATGCCAACAGAATTAGGCGTTTTAGGTGCATATCAGCTAACGTTGAACGATATTTTGATTTTATAATGTTCATAATAGGAAACATTTGTTCACAAACGTATGTTGATCCAAATCTACAACAATATCTGACAGCCAAATTGTGTAAATTTGGAAAATGGCTTGTTGGTATGAATTCCCGAAATTCAGTATCATTTGGATCACTTGAAGTTGAAATAAGTTCTTTATATTTGCTTTTCAGTGTAGTACGCTGCTGTTGGTGAATAATTTCGATTTGGATTTTAGTTGGGTAACAATTAATGCTTCGCAGAGAAATTGGATAATTGTATTTATTCTAATGTGTTTATGTGTGTTATTTTTCGACGGAGTTCATACAGACGATATTATTATTGTTTCAAATCCTTTAATTTTTTTATAAGTCTTAGCGTGCCACTGTAAAAACTCCACCATGCCAGACTATGGCATGTGTGCCGCCAGTTGGCCATCCCTAAGCTACTCGTAAAATTTACAAATGTAGCCAGCTCCAGATATAACGATCCGTCTCGATATAAAGATCCTTAAAAAAGTCCTGAAACATATCATCCATTCAATACAACTACCAATTGACACATGTTCCCTTTAGTGACTTCCCAAAATCTCATTAGAATGCGAATAAACTGAAATTTAATCTTAAAACAAAAATTCTTTCGCTATTTTCCCAGAAAATAATTAAACTCTCGAGATACCCCGTAATCCTTTAAGAAATAATAGTCATTAAATAAACTATCCTGCAAGGATCCCTGGACTCGTTCCATACCAAATGAAGACTAACCAAAGGAGGACAAATAAAACGTAAATATTATTTACGCTTGATTCATTTTTTATGCTTTTAAGATCTTAACAAATATTAAAAATTGTATGTCTAGTAAAAAAATTGAAAGCTACATAAAAATCAACAAGCTGAATATGCAAAATAGCACATTATTCTTCTGAACACAGCCAACTTTGATCAACAGTTTAATAGAGGACTATTGTTGAATGCTTTTCTTATATTTAGATATACGATGATCTATCTTTTTCTCCTTTTTTTCTTCTCTAGAATTAAAAACTTATCTACATTTCTACCATTTCATTCATTGTAGGTAACATAAAACTGCTGATATGCAGACATCTCTATTCTTGTTATTGACTGCAATGAACAAAAGATTTGACTATTGATTTCTTCCGCTAATAACTTCGATGTTTCCTCAGTTTCATCTCTAAAAGCATAAAAACAGCAACATGAATGAATGAATGTGACACTGTTCATGAGTTCTCCATTGTAGTGCATTTTAATAAAAAAAAATAAAGGAAAAATAACAATCGAACTGTAAAAAGAAGGCGGTTAAAGACGCCGCCCAATTTTCTCTGACGATAATACTCCACCATCTTGTGTCCTTGAACAATCGGGAGCTTAGAAAATTAAAGGTGTATGCTTTAAATCACTTCCTTGTTAGCGAAAAGGGAGAAGCACGCCTACAGGAAAGTTAAAAAGCTGCTGAGGACAATGACATTCGATGAAGATTAATTCGATGGTAGAAAGAACTTGTCGAAGAAGAAGAGATAACAATGTTATATGTTTCCATCCTTGGTTACAATATAATGCAACACCGAATAATTTAAGCCTGAAAATAGTTACGAGATTACAGAAGGAATTCTGTTTAAGAGAATTAAATATGGGTTGAGCCTAGAGTTGAGGGAATTTTGAGAGTGAGGATGAAATATTTCTATTTAAAGTGCAAAAGTAAATTAACCGAATCCTATTAAGCAAAGTCAGCTTACTTAGAATGGTACTAAAAGAGCAAGTATTTTTATGCGATGACCCCATTTAATAAAAAATAAGGATATTTAGCTTTCAGCAAAACGTCGTACTTAGCACGAAACCGGAAGAGTATGGGCAGGTATTAATATTTCTACATATTACAAGCCTTACAGACACTCTGCATTCTTTCAACTATAAACTATCATTTAAAAAAAAACCTTTTAAAACGTAATTTTGAAGGCCTGTATCCGTCTCCTATATATAGCTTAACGCTTGTGAAATACACTAGGCTAATTTACCATTCAGTAGGGTATTTCTCGCGCCGTTTTACCATACCTTCGTGAAGTAGCTCCAACACGCTCGGCGCGTATTTGAGAGGTCCGTGGTTCGAGTCCCGGCGAAGGCATTGCTAATTTTTCACACCTCCTGCTACAAAAATTCTAATATCTCTACCACTGTTTCGTTTCTCCGCTTCGAAAATACAAGAAACCTCTATTAGCAACCATCCACTTAATTATGAAAGGAAAAGAATCTGATTTTAAACTCTTCTTAATTCTGAAGAAAAAAATCTCAATCATATTAAAAATTCGTTCAGAAAATAAAACACTGTTATCAAAGTGAAACGTTAAACATTACCAAACATCAAACAACCTTTTGAAACATTCGGAGTTTTTTTTAAAACATTAAATAACCTTTTGAAACATTAAAAGGCCTTTTGAAACCAATATAGTATAAATTATAGTTCTTGAACAAGCTCAGTTATCCATTAAACAACTAAAAGACGTATGTCTAATAATAATAATTATAAATTATTATTATTAGACATCCCAGGTTATTATAATTAACCTGGGATGAAAAATTTATCAAACTATAAATATAAGTATTGGTGAGCCTTGCATATATATTTTTTCAGCTTAGGCAAAACGGTAAATTTGAGCCCCTGTATGCAATGAAAGATTATTTATTTACCTATTTGTGGGGAGGAATAAATAAATAACACTAAATGATGTTTGAAAACTAACATTATAGAAAACGCGCAATATATATATGCATTCTTGCCAATAATGCATATATATATATATTGCGCGCGTTTATATAATCTTAAATTCTTTTAGCAAGAAGCATATCTTTTAAATATAATTTTATATCCATCCCGTTAGAGTCAACGGAGCAAAACTAAATTTTTTAAAAGATACTTTTTTACGTCAAAATCAATTAAATTACATTAGAATTAGCCAAGAACAATTTGTCTTAAATCTTTTAAAAAGTACTCAAAAATTTAAACCTCTTTTTAATTCTCTAAAACTGAAAATTTTTTTTTGTTTCAGTATGAATGAAAGGATTATTAAAAAACTTTTATATTACCTTATGTCTTTACATCCCAGTTGATAAAGAAGGAAACAATTTGGTTAATCCTTCAACATCTGCTTCAGAAATAACTTTAAATGAAAGAATCCATACAGTTCTCGCGCAACATGAGTGTGAATGCAAGCCAAAAACTTTGATTCATGCGCCTCGTTTATTGGAAAATTTTATACAAAGAGAAAAAAACGTGCAGTAAGTAATAATACGGTACATTTCACTTTCAATCACACTTGTTTATTCTTCGGGTGCTATTTCAGAAAGCGTTTATGAAATTGTAAAACTCAGCAGTTATGTCGCGGTCTATGTTCACTTAGTTGACTTTAACAAGTTTGTTCTGATTAAGTAAAGAACTCAAGCCAAACTAATGAGAAACAGCAAAGAACAACTTATGTCACAGTATAATATTTTCTGTCACACAGTCTATACAATTCGTTACACAAAATGTAATTTGTTCCTTAAAGCTATTTTCAATAAAAAATTTTAATGTTAGAAAATATTATATACACTACTGTGAAAGCTCATGTCTTTTGAGAATAAACTAATGCTATTAGTTTTTCTTTTTCTTTTTTTAGCTGGATTGTTTTAAACACAAAATTGTTTTTAATATTCTCTGACGTATTCCGAAATTAAAAGTTAAAAATCGTAAGTTTTAAAAATAAATTTCTGAATTTTTGATCGCATAGCTAATTTGGCGCCCCTTCTATTTGTTCACCTGAGGCAAGTGCCTCACCTGCCTCACCCTCGTCCCGGTCCTGGTGAGCGTTATTATCAATTTCATAACAAAAATAAAGTTATGATTATTTTAATTCCCTGCTACTTATGCATCAAATTAAGAATTTCGCTTTAAGAGAGGCCTATGAAAAGAAAGGTTATTATGAAGGGTCAGTGGCCAAAAAAGGTTGAAAACCACAACACTAAAAGACCTTCCAACTTTAAAAAAATCTGGCATGTTCATCACCATATGTTAAGAGGTAGAACACTGACCTGGCGTCTGTTCTGGAAAGCCTGGGAAAAAAAAAACAAGTTCATCACTATAATAAAAAATATTTGCTAGTGACCTAAGTTGAATTGAGGGTATGAGTAGACGTTTCGATGTCATTGGTCAAGGTCGCGGAGAACAAAATTCAAATTATATTCGGACTTCTACCAGTCTTGGGAAGAGACAAAACGAAGAAAGGAAAAGCATGGACCTAACGCATATGTACGCATAAGATTTCTCATAAGTTTGCATGTGTAAAGTATAGCCTGAAGCATTTTATATGCATAAACACATATATACCCCAAACTGGTATTACTCTTAAAATCAAATCGAGGCATAAATTGATATATGCGCCAATTTCGTTTTAGCAGTTGATCTAATAATAGCTATTAGGATAATGCCTTCAAGGTTGGATGCAAATTATTGCAAATACGCAGAAGGCAAGATGAGTGTGCCAACTGACTCGAACAATGGAAAGCACATTATGATAAACATCGCTATAATATTACTCCTAGTTCTAATGACAATAATATCTAGAGTATTAAGTGTAGGTAAATATAAGAAAAAGTTAAGCTCAGAGTTCTTTCTGAGCTACATTTTATGTTAAACTGAAACTCGTCTTATTTTTTTTAGATTTAAAATTTAAAAAAGTAATAATAATGGACTCGTTCAGTATTCTGAGTAACATCGATAAATATGTTTTTTTTATCTTTATGATTTTTAAATGATTTCTAACATCGTCAAGAAAATGAAGATAATAATTATAGTATGAATTATAATTAATTATTTGAAAAAAAGGTTAGGGCTTAAATTCTGTAATTTAAAAAGATTAGTCTCTTTAGCAAAATAGCCTTAATATC
>KK112772.1:165131-177665 GCA_000611955.2 Stegodyphus mimosarum
TTCCTGCTATTTTAATTACAAATTACTAGAAAAATATTAAGTTGGAAATAGGAATAAAATTAAACGAAAAACCAGCTAAAAAATTCAGAAAATGAGTTATTAGTAATAATGGCGAGCATTCTCATGATCTATTGAAACTAATGGCGACTATTCTCGTGGTCACGATTAATTTCTACAATCTCAGCGATAATCAGTCTGATGGGCCCTCTGCTCATCAAGGGAAACATCATGAGACTTATGACTGCAGATTCAATTGAAAAGTCCTCATGAGACAGCTAAAGTTCTGAGTATTTGAGCAGCAGTTTTTATTCTTTTAATATAAATTGTTACTGCATGCTGTTGACACTGAATCAGCGACGCACTATTTAATACAACACACAGAATTTCAATTTTGAAGCAAATGCCTGATTTTTTTTATGTAATCTATAAAATTTTCATTACATATTGTTTTGATAATAAACATAACTTTTGACGAATTAGGATTTTATTTTGCTCGTTTGCATACATATATGTTATGATTCCGATTGAGAAAACTACGTAGTTGCAATTAAATGTAGCCAGCGTGACGTTCAACACACTTTTAGATATTTCGGGACAAAATTATTGTTAAGAAACATATTTCCATAATGAATCACCTAGCATTGATAACAGGGAAAAACAACTTTGTATATGAATGCATATTATTAAATTTAATTACCAGAACTATTAATTGAATGCGTTGATTAAATTAAACAATTTACAGCATGATTTATCATGCTTCCCCATATCGCTTGTCTTAATTAATACATATATAATTTTAAAAGCGTTAAAAGTAAAATCATTTAAAAAACATGTAAAGAAATTATGTAATTCTCATATATAGGCCGTGGCAAATTTAATTAAATATTTAAATTTGCTAACATTATAAGGTACTCCTCCCGCCTTCTTCGCATGCCTTCGTGCTGTAGTGGTCAGCACGCTCGAAGCGTAACCGAGAGACCCGTGGTTCGATTCCCGTCGAAGGCGTTGCGTATTTTTCATTTTTACTGCTTTCAAAAGATACCTAATGACTCTACACTGGCGCCCGAACTAAAAAGGTGGTGGATAATGATTCTCCACCACTCAGATTTGGCAATTGGGTCCCCAAAACCCCCCAGTAGCCCTTTAAAAGGGGGGAGTATATAAGGTATTTCTCTCGCCTTCTTCGTATGCCTTCGTGGTGTTGTGGTCAGCACACTCGACGCGTAACCGAGATGTCCGTGGTTCGATTCCCGGCGAAGACATTGCTCATTTTTCTTCACTCCTGCTTCCAAAATAATATCCTAATTTCTCTACAACATATACAATGATAATTACAGGGTGGTCATAAAAATACTTTCCCGATATATAAGTCGCTGGCGGTCTATCGGCTTAAACAATCGAAATGAAAGTTCAGATATAGTTATTTGAAGTTATGCTATCGAATTTGTTAAGATTTAAAACAATAGTGTTCTCAGGATTATGTTTTGAGTAAAAAAACATTATGTTTTCGAAAGTTGTTCGATGTTCCCACTTTTGTCCTGCGCAAGTTGACCAACTTGTAGAGTCATTAGGTTATTCTGGAAGCAGGATATGTGAAAAATGTGCAATAACTTCTGCGGGACCCGAGCATGGACCTCTCGAACATGCGCCAAGTGTGCTAACTGTTACACCACGAAGGCATGCAGTAAGGAGGGATAAAAGTCCCCCTTTTTAAAGGGCAACTAGGGAGTAGGGGACCCAATCGCCAAATCCTGGTAGAGAAGAATCATCATCCACCACCTTTTAGTTCGGGCACCACTGTAGATTTATTAGGCTATTTTTGAAGAGGAAGAGATGGAAAATGAGCAATGTCCTCGTCAGAACTCGAACCCTGGACCTCTCGAATACACGCCGAGTGTGCTAACCGTTACACCACGAAGTCATGCAGAAAGGAGGGAGAAAACACCTTATTGAAAACCATAAATGGCTTTGGAACGATACATATATGACGACAACTGCCGGCGTTAATCATTTAAAAAGAACAACACTGTAAAGGACCAATAACAACACAAGAATGATGAGGGAGGAAGCTTTTATTGGAATTACAATTTTTCAATGTACCTACCTTCGGAGACGATAATGCATTGCATGTGGAAGATTGTGGCCAACAATGACGAACGTAATATCACAGAAGGACTCTGCATGACTTCACGTTTTATGGCATTTTTCAATTCTGACAAATCTCATGGATCTGATGTATACAATCAGATTTCAGGTAACACCAGAACCAGAAATCTTTTGGAGTCAGGTAGGGAGATTGCGATGTCCACGAAACTGCAAAATTACGGGAGGGTGACTCTATCTTGAAACCCTATACGCGTTGAAAACTTGTAATTCCAATATTTTTTTCTTTTCGTTTCTTGTGTTGTCTTTCATAATGTTGTCATTTGCAGACGTTTTAAGCTGGCAGTTTTCGTCATAAGTGCATCGGGGTTACGGCATTTATGGTTTTTCAATGTACTGATCGAAGTGGGTGTTGCCGTTCAGAAATTTCGAAGTTTTTCACTGTAATCTTAACCATAATAGGGGAATTCTTAAACGTCACAGTCTCGAGTCCATACTTCAAATAACAGTACCTGAAATTTCATTTCGTTGAACAGATAGGCCGGTAAGGGTTCATAGGCAGGCAAATTTTTTTAGGACACCTAGTATATGGTTTTAATACATCGTATATGGTTATAATGTCAGTTCATTCTATATATTTACCCACTGTATATCCTTTTAATTGCATATCTTTTGCCATTTTCAGAACAGTACCTCAAAAACAAGCAATCTCAAAAGTGTGAATAATGAATCAAAATTTCAGTCAGTGGTATTCTTCACCTTCAAGGATAGAAGGATCAGCGGTCAAGGAACTTATCAATAAAAATGAAGTTAGAATACGTGATGCGAGACGAATGCGAATCTCAACAAGTGCGGAGTTCGTCTCATAAAAACCTTTCTGTCTTCCTTCACATAAACATCATGCGCATGCAAAATAAAAGTTTACCAAAAAATCGCACTGAGGGGATAAAAACATCAGACAGCATACAAATTTACATAAAAATAACGCGAAAGTAGATTGGAACAGATGAGACGTACTCTTTCGAAGTTAGAAGCTTTAATAACAAACTTCATAAAGTTTTACTGATATTTTCTCAGTTGGTTAGTTCGATTAATTAAATTCAAGTTCGATTAAATAAATTTATTTCGATTATTTAGTTCGATTAATTAAACTGAACTAAACAAGGTCAGCTTAACTCATTTAACTAATTAAACAAGATCAGTTTGACTAATTTTAATAATTCCCTCTTGTTAACATCCAAAACCAACAAACTTCTTAAAACATATTGCTTCAAAACTTTAGACATTTAAAGTGGTCCAAAATGTTTTTCCTGATTTCTCTCTGTCTCCACTTTGACTGAATGAATCCTTTTAGTCACATTAAATATAATGACTTGTTTTATTTTTACATATCGCTTTGAATGAGTAATTACATTTATGAGCAGTTGCACTTGATAGTGATTTTAACTGATTTCTTAACACATGAGTACGTTCTACTATTTAAAAATTCTTTTCACATTTTGTACTGGCCTATACTAGTTTCTTAACTTCTTCAACGTAAAGGTATTTCTCCCGGCTTTTTAGCATGCCTGCGTGATGTAGTGGTCAGCACACTCGGCGCGTACTCGAGAGGTCAGTAGTTCGAGCATTACAGATTTTTCACGTCCCTGCTTTCAAAAAATACCTAATGTCTCTACAGTGGCGCCCTAACAAGGACAAATGTGGTGAATGATGATTCTCCACCACCAAGATTTGGCGATTAGGTCCCCTAATCCTCTGTCGCCCTTTAAAATGGGGAGTATATAAGGTATTTCTCCCACCTTCTTAGCATACCTTCGTGGTGTAACGGTTAGCACACTCGGCGCGTATTCAAAAAGTCGGTGGTTCGAATCCTGGAGAAAGCATCGGCATTCTGGATTCCCCCAGAATTCCTCAATTATTAATGTTATAAAAATTGCTCAATATAGGTAAGTTTCTCGGTGGAAGATATGCTGAATGTAAAATGTACAAGCTAGGTTTTGTTGACTTTAAAAAAAAGGGTTTTAATTCCATGTTTCAGCTTGAGTGCATGTTCGAGATCTTATTCCATTGAACAGAGAGCGAGCTAGAACTTTTACATACACTGAGGATCATGATCTTCCCTTAGGGAATATTAGGTATAGTTTTTTCACATGATTACTTCTTCATTACTTTGTAGGGTTCAACTCTTTAAATCTATAGTTCTGACTCGGAACCCTACGAACACTTGACAAGCGAATAATCGCTTAAGTGTGTGAACAGAATACTTAAAACTTGATAAGGGTTTAAAACCCTTTATTATTCAATATATTTACAATCAGTTCCGGCTTGAAACTTTACAATAAAGCCACCAATCGGGCTTGAACTTAAATACTAATAAATTGAACTAAAACTAGCTTAACTAAAGCTCTTAAATAATATAGCCGAAGCTATCAGAATCTAACTAGTTGGCCCCTAAGTATTAATTGAATCGGCGAAGCCTAGCAAGGGCCTAGATATGGCCGAACGTAGTAACAGCTAAGAGAGATGTGGCCAGAAGGCGGACGCGCGCTAGTCAGGAAATCAGACTCTCTCTGTTGAAGTCGGTAAAGTCACGACTTAAATAGTACTCATTCTCATTTGCATTCTCTGCGTTTCCGAATTCACATTCTGGCAAGAAATTGTAAGCTGAAATTAGAATAAGATAGGAAAGATACAAAGCTTAAAATAACTGTTAGAAAACGTATAATAAACCTTAGAACTTTTCGGAATTTAAATCATGAAACAAGAGGCCAGCAAGAGGATTTAAAAAATTATCTTTCTCGTGCATTTTGTATGGTATCAGTTTAAATATATTTATTTCATTCCAAGTAGTGTTGCGGATTTTCTTCAGATTCCAAAAGCATATCTAAGCACTCTTTTACGTCATCTATTTAAAACCCTCCCAAAATTTTAATTGAGATGTATCATGCGTTTTAGATTGTTAATGAATTTCTAGGACCTAGGTTTAGATTATAGAAGGCTACGAAGCCAATACAGATTAAAATCGCTGGTCACACCCATGTACTTTAACACCCTGGTAGAATAGATGCAATACTGAATGGAATTAGTCCGGCAATATATCTGTTCACTTAATCTGTTTTGTTCGAGCTGAATTTAATTTCACTTGAGCGTTTTCTTAACCTTAGCTCCAAAGGAATTAAGGCTTGCCCAGATGCCTTCATGTAATTATGCTAGAGATGATATCATGCAAAATAGGCTTGGCTGTGGAAATGTTTACTATCCAACGATGCTTTAGTAAATTACGTTTCAAAATATTCATTTCGGAGCCGGTAATCCTAAAGCAAATCCTTTTTTCTCTACCATTTCTAAAGTCAGTGTGCATTTTTTTTTTCAGTTTTTCTTTTTAAATAAAAAGAAGATTTATTTTGGACAACAGGTTTATTTCTTGGAAAACTGTCGAAAACTAGCATGTAAAGTTATGTCAGATGCTTAGAATGTTACTGGATTTCTAGGACCCATGTTTTGATTATAGAAGACTGCGAAGCCGATACAGATTAAAATCGCTGCCCACATCGGCAACAATACTTGGAATGAAATAAATATATTTAAGCTAATAACTATATAAAATGCAACATAATAGTCCCTCGCACGAAAGGGAATCTGCAAGTGATATTTTGTCTAGCATTTATGACTTTTCATATCTAACGGCCTATGAATGGTCTTTTACCAATTACTAACGGTCTTTTAACAATCTGTAAAAGACTAAAGCAATCATAATATTAATTCAAGGAAATGTTTGTAAACTGGCGCAACATTATTATGTAACTTCGAAACAATGTTTCGGTATCAAAATTTAATCTGCATCAATTATAAAAAAAAATATAAATATCTTATTCTCAATTTCATATTCGTGAGGAAAACGCTAATATTTTTATTGATTCTAGAGTGCAAAGAGACAGTTATGCTTAAAGTTTTCTACATGGAAGTCTTGATAGTTCATAAAAAGCTCTGCGTGTTGGTCTTTTCCTAAAATTTAATATTATTTCGCAGTTTACTAAAAGTTTCTAAAGCAATAATCTAAGTGACAAAATAGACTGTCAGATAGACTGATAGACCTTTCATTCTAAAGGCAGTGAAGACTCTACCCTACGCACTATTTTGTTGTTTATTTAATTAATTAATATGAATTCGGGGTATTTACAGAATTCCTTGCTAGTTAGATTTAATTTACATTGGTTAAACTAAGAAAAAAACTAAAACTTAATTTCGTGTTAAGGAACATGAGGCATATGTTAGGAAAAAGGAAACACAGGAATCCACTGCTGCCCAACACTGCTGGTCCGAAAATCACACGTTTCCTTTTTCTGCCGCCAAAACTATTAAAAAATCTTTCATTGGTGAATTTGATTTCCTAGAGGCGTTTCACATTCAAAAAAATCTTTCTGTTCTAGCTAATGGCCCTAATTCCAATCCATCTTGAGCCTTTAAGGAAATTATGATTTGGTATTCTTGTTTCATCAATAGATGGCGCCAGTAGCTTAACTCCTGTCCAGCCATTCTTATCTTAGCTTGTCTTATCTTATCACTATATCTTATCTCGTTGATTTGGGCTTTGGCCGCTGATTCGGTAAAAACCACTGAAACTAGTCCTGTGAAAATTTGTAAATATGGAGCTGATATGTGTTGTTTGACTTCAAGATTGATACTGAATTAGTATTTGATATTAAAAGATATAATGTTTTACAATACTTCATAAAACATAGTTTGCCATTAAACTTGAATCATCATCATTCATCATCCATCCTCAATGCTTCTTTAACCGTAATAATTCTATAGTACAAATCATAATATTATTATTAGTACTGCAGTTTATTAGTATTTTCCCATCAATTTCAAGCTTTTAAAATGAAAAGTATCATACTAAGCTTTGCATTGGTTGTTATCAATATTTTGCATCGCATCTACTTTCCCACCTTGCTTTTCGTTTGTATTCATTTTCAATGCTAAATAATTTCATTTTTCATTAAATTATATTAAGAGATCAGAATGAATTCTACTTAATTTTCATTATTTTTTAATAAAAATTTCATATTTAAAAAACGTTTAGATGTTATTTAATTTTTGTTATAAAAATGGGATTTAATTACTTTTCTATGAAAACATTAATAAAAAGGAAATTTATTTTTCAAATTCAGAATAAATAAGTTTTAAATGCCCAAGTTTAATTTTTATTTTAATGAAATAATTAGTTAAAAAATACCCGAAGTAGTGTTTCAAGCCTTATTATCGGCTTTTCTAACTGTTAGTTAAGAAATTCTATGTCAAGAAACAAGAAACGTAGCAATATGCCTTCTACGGAACAAGGAAGGTAGCAATACGCCTTTATTACAACTAATCATACCTGCATCATATAAATGGTAATCAATACCTGCATCATATATGTTTTAGCTAAACTTTGGGTCAGTGTTGGATACACTAATATTGTAATTAATAACCGAGAAGCTCGCATTATGTGATGCACATAAGATAACTTACCATACACGAACATAATAATTTTTTTAGAAAACTAATTTTGAAAATTCAACAAAACATACAAAACCAGTCACACCTTAAATCCAATAACTAATGCAAAAAATCTAGTGTTACAACTTTTTTATTTAATAACGTAGAACAATTTGACTTATTTTGCAGAGATATTAGATTTTTTAAGCAAGAGACATGAGCAATGCACTCGCCGGGACTCCAACCTCGGACCTTTCAAATACGCGCCGATTGTGCTGACCATTACACCACGAAGGCATGCTAAGAAGGCGGGAGAAATACATTGCATACGCCCCCTTTCAAAGGGCGAGTGTGGATTAGAGGACCCAATCTTCAAATCCTAGTGGTGGAGAATCATTATCCCCTACCTTTTTTAGTTCGGGCGCCACTGTAGAGTCATTAGGATTTTTTGATGCTAAGAGACGTGAAACATGAGCAACGCCCTCACCGGGACTCGAACCTCTCGAATACACTCCGAATGTGCTGACCATTACACCGCGAAGACATGCTAAGAAGGCAGGAGAAATACCTTATATACTTCCCCTTTTAAAGGGCGACTGGGGATTAGAGGTTCTAACTGACAAATCCTGGTGATGGAAAATCCTCATCTACCCCATTTTTTAGGTCGGGCGCCATTGTAGAAACATTAGAATTTTTTTTTGAAAGCAGGAACCATTAAAAAATGAGCAATGCCCTCGCAGTGACTCGAACCTGGACCTCTCGAATACACGCCGAGTGTGCTGTTACACCACGAAGGCAAGCTGGAAGGGGGAGAAAAAACCTTACATACTCCCCCTTTTTAAAGGGCGATTGGGATTATGTGATCCAATCGCCAAATCCTGGTGATAAAGAATCGTCATCCACCATCTTTTAAAGTTCGGGCGCCGCTATAAAGACATTAGGCGTTTTAGAAGCAGGAGTACATGAGAAATGAGCAGTGCCCTCGTCGGGACTCGAACCTGGGACCTCTCGAATACGCGCCGTGTGTGCTGATCATTACACCAAGAAGGCATGCTAAGAAGGCGGGATCAAATATCTTATAATGTTAATAGGAATCCTGGAAACTCAATGCTTTTTTTTACAGCAATCGAGTGCAAAAGTTTCCTATTGCTAGCTATATATTATGATTATTACACAGAACTACAAAGATATCAAGCAGAAATGTTTTAACTCCTTACAATAAGATTTAAAACAACATAGAGTCATTAGGGTTTTTTGAAGCAGGAAATGTGAAAAATGTGCAGTGCCCTCACGGGGACTCGAACCCGGACCTCTCGGATACGCACCGAGTGTGCTGCCGTTACACAACGAAGGCATGCTGGAAGAAAGGAGAAAATACCTTATAACATCAAGACTTTTTTTGTTCCGTCTGTAACAATGGAAATGATGTTTGCATTTTACAGTATACACCTCCCTTAAGATTTCGACTCAAAATCATCACGGATGCAAGAAATAGATATGGATATTAATGACCATATGCAACAGGCGTTAAAGCCTGATTTTGTCCGCAATAAACATCTAGAATCACTGCGAACAGTAACCAGTGCTGTACAGTATTATGCGAAATACATTTTGGCAGTAAGTGTGACTCTAATCGTTAAGTGTTACTCATCGTAGAATGTAATATTCGAAACATCAAATCCAATTAGTTAATGAAAAATGTTTCAAGAAATTTTTCACTTCTACGGAACTAAAATATTCTCAAACCTAAGCAACATAAACCCAAATTTTATAAATAATTTGTTTCAGATTTTATTTATCTTTTTTTTTCTAATTTTCAATAATTAATCCTTAATACCCGCACTGATGTCATATTTATGTGACATCAAATATTTATGTTTTTTTTTCACACAGAATTAACCAAGTTAATATATGCATAAATATAGTTTTCACAAAACTAAATGTAACGTTCCTGTCAGTGAAATTACAGATCATTTGAAAGATGAAAGCATCACTAAAGAAAACAATCTAAAACTATTTTCTCGAGACTTCACGAACTGAAATGAAAGGTCAACTAACCATAAAGAATTGAAAAATAAAGAACTCTTTTCCTGGTTCCTCTGGTTTGCAACAGGTGCTGGAAAATAAGTATGCGCGATGGGTTCATGCAAATGAGAGTAATATGTCAAAATGAACGAAATAAACAACTAAAAATAGAGTACTTAGAAGAAGGAGCGGTCGCGTAATTATGATGGATGCGCTGTGTGTGAACATAAGCAAATTTTGCTCGATGGTCATTCAATACTTTTGCTCGAGTGGAGGAAAACATTTTGGTATCAAAAGGAAAATTGCACGTGATAATGTTCTTTGCGCCAGAACTAATCTACACGTGTTTCGAGAGGGGATAACATTAAAAAAAAAAGTAATTGTCAGTTTCAAAGTGAAAAGGTTTGTTGGCATTTCTCTGAAGAACATAAGCCTATGATTACTTAGGAATCGGCAGGTGAGAGGTAATAAATTGGAATAAATTTTCACCGATCATGTTTTTGAAAAAGTATACTTTAGGAAAAAAGAAAACTAATGATATTCTGATACAAACATAAATAACAGTCGATTCCATGAAGTCGTTGTAGTCATCGTCAACTGAAGTTCTAATATCCAGAGACATTGGCTCTGGCACAAAAACACCTATTGGAAGTTTGGCGTTTGGCATGTAAAAGAATCTAAAAGCGTACACTGAGGGAAAAAAAGGCTGGGGACAGTTCTACAGCACCCGTTCTACTAGCCCGATTGACGAAATTCAACTTGCGTTTTCATGTCTCGAAAGCGCGATTTAGGATATGTATTAGATTTATATACAGCAATGTTCTAATGCTGATATTTTGAAACAAAATCGGACTTTTTCTGAAATGGCATGCCAATTTTTTTTCATATTTCGATTTTACGACACAAATTATACCAAACTGGCAAGTTTTGTAAAAAACGTACGAGTAGTTTTTAAAAAATTAGCTCTCAAAAGTTTAGCACTTCAATGTTAATTGAATTTGATATATGTTTATTAATATCTGCTTTTTTATTAAACTTACTTGATTCCTTCTTCCAGAATTCCAAATTTAGGCTTAATCCAAATATAAGTCGCACATTTTTTGTGATTGATTTTTTAAATTTGTATTTTTAAATATTTTTTATAAATTTTTCGAAAAATTATAACCTATAAAATGTTTAATATCCTCTTAAAGTATATGTATTTCTAGGCACAGCTGCAAAAAATTAATTTTTTACTGAAAATTTTCTAACGTATACGTGAAATTACATATTGGCGCGTTTTGGAGTTTGGCATCTTTTTTTTGAGCGATAATAACGTCAAATGTGGTTTACGCACTTTGTTAAAATTATTTTAAAGTATGAACTATGACACTTTTTCCGCTCGTCTGCAATGGAAAAAAGGAAAGGGAAATTAGGTTGCTATAAATTATGAAGTTTGCCAAGTAAATTATTCTTGGCGCAAAGTGAAAAAATACACCAAGATAAATTTTTGGATTTCTCCGTAAATTTCGCACCACATTTTACAAAATTTGATATTTAGGCATAATTTATGTTGTAGAATCGAAATATGGGGAAAACATTACATGTCATTTCAGAAAAATTCCGATTTTGTGTCGAAATACCTATATTAGAATAATGCTATATATTAATCTAATATATATCCTAAGTCACGCTTTCGAGCCATGAAAAACGCAATTTGAATTTCATCAATCGGCCCAGTAGAACGAGAGATATAGAACTATCCCCGCCACCTTTTTTCCGCAGTGTACATGTATTGCAAACAAAAAACAACAAAATCAAGTATACAGAACAGAGTTAGTTTCATTAATGAAAAAGACTCGAATTTGGCATTTGATACTAATTATTTTAAAACATTTCTAAAAAAATGGCGCGTCAAGAGAATGGAAAGCTTCGTATGTGACATAATAATGAGTTGGGTTCTATGTTGATGAGAATTAAACAACATGCTCTTTGCAACAGAAGCTCTACAATGGCTAACTGGCTTTAAAAGTTATGTGTTTCTGAAATTTACACAAAGTTAGCTTGCAATGCAAAAGTGAATCTTGTAAACACATGAGAACTACTCTTCTAATCTTGAAAACACATAGGAAATATCTTCTAATTTTGAAATTTTATTCCAATATATTTTAGCTTTGTTTGGTTTGTTTACCTTCTGTTTCAAAATCAAATCTGTGTGCATTATTTTGCCACGTGATCAAATAACATTGATAAAAAAATTAGTTATAGGCTAAACACTATTTTGAAATATACGTGTTTTTGATATTTCAGTTTTTATTACATTTATATGTCTGTTGTATCCTTCCTTTATGTTTTACACACTGTTGCTACTATTTAATACTAGTAAAAGTACTAATATATATGTATACCAAGTATAAGTTCTATATATACTAGTAATGTACTAGTATTTTATACTAGTATAATATTAAATGAAACAATTGTATTTCTTTCTATATATTCCTATTACATTTAATTTATTACTAACACTGATATCCATTCCAAATACCTATTTTTCATCAAATTAAATGCAAAAATTTACGACTTATGCAAGAACAGGGCTCGAATTTGCTAAACATACTTCCATACTTCGAACTATTTCATTCGTAGAAATAATAAAATGATTGTTTTTAACTGGTGAAACAACAAGAGCTTGTTTTAAAAGTCAGATAGTAAGAAATGGAAGAAAATAGATCTAACTCAAATCTCATACTGAAGCTAAAAAAATACATTTATTATTTTAACATATAAGAATTATCTATATAAGATACTTGTACTTCTTAAGGGGCATCATATAAACGTTTTAATAGTTTTCAAAATGTTAATTAGATAGCTTCTCCACGTTCTATTAAAAATTCAGGTATTTTTTCAGAACTGTCTTTCTGCATATTTATATATGGCATATTATTA
>KK112772.1:178315-208726 GCA_000611955.2 Stegodyphus mimosarum
CTATTAATCATATTTCCCTTCAAATATAATGCCTTTCAATATGTTTAAATCTTTATTTTAAACAAAGGAATCTCAGATTCTCCATATCAGCTTTCTGCATTAATTTATCGCAATTAGTGCTTTCTGAGTGGCACCTTTCAGTTACTGTTATAAAAGTAAAATTTTAGTTTAAATCTGTATCTTATCCTTACCTTGATGAGCCGGGAAAGTGGAAGTCAGTGGTTTGACCAGAGTGCCCTGCTTTACAAAGGGCAATATTGGTGGCTTCAGGTGCAAGAAAGATGGCGTATAGATAGACTGGTTGACAGATGAGAAACCGTCGTCCATATAAATGCCGCTTCTGCCCATAGATGCCAGTTGTCGTCCCTTAGGAAGGAACATCACCAAGAAAACGATGCTGGCCGTCACTACAACTCCAAAAGCAAGGCAGGGATCATGATGGCGAGTTGCTGATACACTTGATGTCACAATCCATGCTACCCACAATGGAATGGTCAAACCAATAGCCACGCCGATGTACAAAGCTTCACCGTGATTTTCTGGCACAGTTCGGGCTCGGATAGCCAGTAAAGCTACACCGACCATTAATAACATATTATAGGCCAAAGAGGCCACAGTATCTGATGCTGGAGTAGCGCAGGTTGCATAACAAGAAGTGAGGTCCACAATAACTACAGTAGCTGGACGATATACCAACCACTGGACAGCTATAACCAGTTGCACAGCAACTGCAAAAAACAAGAGTAGGCCTTGATATGCAGTACTTAAATATACGCCGACATGAAGGCTCAAGAGGAAGACACACTTCACCAAAAGAGTAGCAAACACAAGAACATAAGCGATGCCTACTCCTGCTCTGGTAATCGCGCAGGTGAACCAGTTAGGCGTAGGAATAAAAGCGAATCCCAGCAACGAACTGAGAAAAAGTCCAAGTAGAAGAATTTGTCCTAAGAAGAGATGCCGCCGACTTCCGCAGGACTTGTAAAGAACATAAACTTCGAAAAGTAATATAGCTGTCACATTGACCGTACATAAGACCACAAGTGGAATGACCCAGGATTCTTTCCTCGGATGGATGGAGTCGGTGATGGAAGAACAGTTGATGAAGGAAGTCCCGGGAATAAGAAGAGTAGAATTTGGTGTCCATCGTAGTGAAGGTAAGCCTTTTGGTATATAAGTCCTGTTAGCCATGGAAAGGACTGTTGTTGGGCGGTGTTGCAGATAGCAGAATTTGCTACTGACACCGCCTTTATGTTTTTATTCTTGTACAAACACTTCTGTGCTTTCACGGTATTTGCTGAAAAAGATTAAAAACGTTTTAGTCAGCCTACTGAGCAATAAAAAACACATATCAATAATTAATGTCATTTATTGAAACTGGAGTGAAGTATAAAAAATGGCAATTAGAAGAAATGCATTTGTTTCTTAATTAATAGATGTAAAAACATTAGCGTGCCTGTTCTGCATGCCATATCATAAAAAATGTCTTGATGTAAAAGACATAAATATCATGATAGAATTTCTGTTTAAAGTAATTCATTAATACAAAATCATTTAAATGTTAGTTCAAATTCCAAACATGCGTTTGTCACGAGATATCCTCATAGGATAATCTCGAAATAGGTGACGTCACTTTTCAACAGACATGAAAGTTTTAAAAAAATTAATAATTAGATATTTTTTAATATATGATATTCCACTAATGATGTTGTTTTCAGTCACATTTTGATTGAAGGATGCTTAAAGCAAGAAACAATAATTGATTTTAAAATTTCATTACGAAAGATATCAAATAATTATAGAATTAGAATATAAAAATATGAGAATTATTAAAATATAAAAATATGCTCATATATAAGCATGTGTTACATTAAAATAAAATATGCTTACACGTATCACACGGATGGGATATTAAATACTATATTTAAAATAATGAAATTTTTTCATGTAGGATTTGGTTTGATTTACTACGATTAGAGGAAAGTTTTCAAGGACTATCTGCTTTCGTGGATAACTTTCTAAGAGAAAATGGTTAGTATGTGCTTTATACATGGGCAGGACCACTAAAAACAACCGCGCAGTCAAACCATTCTTCTGGGATCGAACTGCCAGCGTTCAACGGCATTACTGCTCGACCGGCTTTTGAGCCCCAAACTAGATAAGTAAAAGACTTTACGAGCCCAGACTTTAGTCTACTTTTTTCTCTGAATTCAAATCCAAAGATATCAATTTTCTTTCTTTGTGCATAGAATTAGGTATAAGAGAATGATATAAAAGCACAAAACATTCAAGACAAATGGTTTCGTGCATAACTGCAATATGTCAACATTAACTGTATAAGGAATTATTATCCTAATATCTTTTTAAGCAGAAGAATGTCTGATGTCAAGAGAAAATGTGTCTACTGTGCACGCAGTCCTACATGTCACAACTTCTGTTGTTGATGCATATTACAAGGATAATGAAACACCAAAGAGTAGCATGATTTCTTCTTTTGGCTCATCGAATCTGAGCGCACTTTCTTAAATAAAAAGACAAAGAAGAAGAAGAAAAGAAATGAGAACTGCCAGTTATATTTTTACAATTTGCACGTTGCTAACGACAAATATAAAAAGAGGCAAAGCCATTCGCCAAATATTCCGGCATTAACATTGCGTGCGAGGTCGCGCGGTTCGAATTCATCCTTCACTTTATATTACGCTATACAACTCATAACACAATAGCAGTTTGTCAGCTACAACTATTTTGTTTAAAGCACTGGATTTCTCATACCTACTTTTGATGGGAATGATCTGTTGTGCTAAAATCATTTAATCAGGGCAGTTACCGTTGGTTATGTACTCAAAGAATAATTCGTTACGCAATGCATTCGGAATGACAGCTTTAATAAGCATGAAAAATTAATATTTTTCAATTAGCATGTACAATAATTTATTCTGAAATTTCTAGACCAGACACGTTTTTCTCTTCACTTGTCCATAAATGCTCTCTGGTTTGGCCTTTCTAATGTCATCTATGCTATGCATCATCTGTTAGTAAAATTCAAATTTTATAATATTTGCATACTTATAATAATCAGCCTACAAAATACGAACGAATATACAAATTACGAACTTAGTGGTTCTGGGGATCATTTATTGAACGGCCAGTGGGTCTGGCATGTCTTAGAGCAGCTGGTTCTAGTAGCCCCGGGTTTGCTGAGTAATAGCTATGGCCCTCTGCGAAGGGCAGCCCAGGCGACTGGCAGGTAGCAAATAGACGACCAGTGTCGCCGTTTGGTGGTTGGTGTCGATCCTCTTCAAGGTGCGGGAAAAAGGATTGAACCCCTGGACCTGTTCTTAGGGTGGCTTGGCCACATAGTGCCGGCATTATAGCATGGTGGAACGTGAAATCCATTAAAAACTAAACTAGGGTATCCTCTAGTTTTTCGATAGATAGTCTTCTGGTTCTTTGATAGAAGATACACTTCTGAAGTCGACGTAGAGAACTCTGCAAAGCTACTGGCTAGGATCTGTACCTAGGCAGTCTCGGCCACGGAGTATACAAATTACGAACCTAGTGGTTCTGGAGGCCTCGAAAAGGTCACTTATTGGCCAGTGGGTGGGTCTGCCAAGTCCTAGAGCTTGGGGCTCCAGTAACCCGGGAGTAGCGTCCCTGGTTTACTGTGTAATGTCCCTCTACGACGGGCAGCCCGAATGACTACTTCTTATTCATCTTTTGGACTTTTAAACCTTGGAGGTTTTCCTTTCCTTATTTTAGCCCTTGCTTTCTCTTGTTTTATTCCATTTTTCTTAACGAAGATGCGGAGGTAATTGCTTAATTAAGCAAAGGTACTCCGTAAAGCCAACGCCTTGGTCTTTAGTCCGAGCGACTGGTAGGTAGCAAATAGACGACCAGCCAAAGAACGTCTATGCCAAAGAACATCAATACATATTCTTTGGACCAGCGTCGCTGTATGGCGGCTGGTGTCAATCCTCTCCAAGGTGTGAGGACAGGGGTGAACCCCTGGGCTTTGTTCTGAGAGGGCACCGGCCTCGCAGTGCCGGCACCTTGAAAGACTAGTTAAGATAGGCTCAAAACTAGTTACGATAAAGGATAATATAATTTAAAATCATGTCTATTTCCATAAGTCTGTATGATAATCCAAATTTTTTAGAGCTTTTACAAGTGCTGTTCTGGGTACAAATGCTAACAAACTGACTTAAATAACACCTATTCAGTTAAATACGTATTATTAAATTAATATCTACCAAAATAAAAGAACGTAGATAGATCCGGGTTTACTGAAACTGAGGCAATGGTCTATAGAAATTGAGGCAAACCAAGGTGTCATCAATTAGATGAAAGTTCAAATAAACGTTTAAAAACGTCCTCCCATGTAGAATATATATATAAAAATATTTTAATCTGTTTACGTACTAAGGTCATTGAATTTTCAAAACACACTGCCTATTTTAAATTTAATATCAAATGGAATTTGTTTTCTGAGAAAGTTCAAAAATCTGTTTAGAAGGAAAGTTCAAAATTCGGTAGCTGAACTATTTCCGACATCATAATAAGTATTTTGTAATTTACTTTCCATGTTATTACTGTCTGCTAGATTATGCACCACATTTTTCTTAACTTACTACGATCTCTTTTCACTGAATCAGACTTTGACCTTCTTAATGCCTGTCACTGACCTTAAGAAAATAGCAAACTACTTCAAAGCAATACCCGTAAAATAAAATATATTTAAAATGAAATGAGCGTATGCACAAGTAAATAAACAGCAGTGCAAAGGGCATTGTTATGCGGAGTAAATACGTTAAAGAAACGATGATTTGAATATAGGGTTTGAGGCGTTGGGTTGCTAAATTCCACCTAGTCTGAATCTTCGTAATATATGTGTGTTTGTATTCAGCTGATTGAGGGTTAGGTCTTCCGACCATATTCATCCGCTCTCTTTATTTATTCATTTAGTTCTCATATATTTTTCCTATTTTAATACAAGATAGAATTGCATTTTTCCTTTCTTTTCTTACTTTGCTCTAGGCGATTTTATTTATGTCATACAGTCTGGCATAAACGCGCTTGTATTTTTGGCTAAATTGCAGCTTTCGTTGTCAGTTTCTGAAGAAATTTCTGATCGAATGATTTATAGCAGTTTAATGGATTTATGATGTTTGTATTTTAACTCAGTAATCAGAAACACAGGTTGCTTTACATGGCGCTTTCATTATAAAGACAAAAACTGAATGTAACATATCTATTTCTGGTAATAAGATAGCCTCGGAAGCCAATGGAATTAATGGAATGTCTAAGATTACTGCCAATGAAACTCTACATATTTATTAAGCTTTTATCGGTCTCCTCGGAAATAACCTTTGATTTGGTTAAACGCCCACAAATTACCTATCTCATTTTAATTAAAATGAAACACATTATTTTTTATTCACTTCAAGCAATAAAGTAACAATAATAATACTAATAATATAACAGACATTATATTCACTTTATAACCTTTAAAAAGTTGATGAAATTCATGAAAATTCACTTTTAAAAATAAATAACAATAATAATCAAAATAAACAACTAAAAAAGTCTGAAAGCTTTCAGCTTTTATATTACGCCCAAAGAGGTCTTTTGTATCATTTACACATACAGACACATTTCGACAGCATCTGGGATAATGCCTTTTCGGGCTAAAAATATTTAAAAACAGCATATCTTTAGAATTTCCGATAGACAGTCTCGCGTGATGAAATTAAAATATTTTATTCCGTACAGTGTGTTGCCACTGCTCGCTTTGAAGTCTTTGAGCTTCTAGATAAAAAATTCGTTAAAGTTTAAAAAATATGAAATTGACAATAGAACAAATTGCAAGTTCAAATTTTAGCTTCTAGGTGCCCACGTTCAGGTGCAGGACTACGTCATTCAAAATTTGATGGCTCCAGGTTTCGTTGTTTTTTCACATTGCGAGAAACATACATACATTCATGCAGATTATTTAATTTCTTTAAATAAGATGCAGGGCGATAATGGTGGCAGCAATTTGAAAAGGAATACAGCCGTTTATAGTGATTCGACGCAAAATGCCCTTTTCAGACTGATACCCTTCGGGGTTAATGCCCCTTTGAACTAAAAATTATAAATAGTAAACAAAATTTTTAAAAAACCTGAGAGCTTTGAAATTTCATATTACGGCCAAAGGGGCGTTTTCTAACATTTTGTGTGTTACCTTTATTTATTAAATATCATGTTCTTCGCACTTGAACCATAAAATTCAGTTCAAGAGCAATATCAAAAATAATTTTAAAATGAGCATATCATTAGAATTTCCAATACACACTCTCGTGTGCTGGAGATTAAAGAGTTTTTCTGTACAACATTGCCATTGCTCGCTTTGAAATCGTTGAGTTTGTTAATCAAAAATTTATTAAAGTTTTACAAAATAAGAAACAGGTAATAAAAGAAATTCTAAATTACAAATTTGGGCTTCCAGAGGCCAATATTCGGGTGGAGACGTACGTTATTCAAAATTTGATGGCTCTAGGTACCGTTGTTTTTTTCCCGGTGTGAGAATATACATACATTCATGCAGCTTCTTCATTATTTAATTTCTTTAAATATAATGCAGGGCTCTAATATTTGTTGGCAACAATTTCAAAAGTGAA
Source organism: Stegodyphus mimosarum (assembly GCA_000611955.2). NCBI lineage: Eukaryota > Metazoa > Arthropoda > Arachnida > Araneae > Eresidae > Stegodyphus > Stegodyphus mimosarum. Next base: position 184,972 of record KK112772.1, read on the forward strand.
ATGCTGTTTTATAGTAAACCAACGCAAAATGCCAAAACGTCATTAATAACCTTTCTGGGCTAACGCCCATTTGGACTAATAATTTTAAATAAATTTTTAAAACTATGCTTCATTGGGTTTCTTGTATTGTTAAAATCAAAGTAAAAAATTTAAAATACTTAAATACACAAATAGAAAATTTAATTTTATTTGGCCTAGAAAAAAAAAACAGAAATCAGCGGTACGAACTGCCATATTCTGTAATCCAAGTAATCTTGACATTTTGCTGTATTTTGAACTTTGGTAAGTCATATAAGAACCAGAACTATAATTTTTATTTACTTTATTTCTTCAACACTTTGGTGCAGTTCTTTTCAGCCATTATCAGTAAGATACTCAGTTAGTTCTTCTATTCTATCCTAATTACATCTAGGGCAAGTCTAATCGGTCCACACCAAAGGAGCATCAGTCTAGAGCAATGGAATCAACAAGGTACGTTGCGAAAAAAAAAAGGGGCAGTTCTATATCTCCCGTTCTACTAGCCCGATTGATGAAATTCAACTTGCGTTTTTCATGTCTCGAAAGCGCGATTTAGGACTTATATAAGATTTATATATAGTATTCTTCTAACATAGGTAGTTTGACAGAAGATCGGGCTTTTTTTGAAATGACATGTCAATGTTTTTTCATATTTCGATTCTACAACTCCAATTATGCCAAAATGCCAAGTTTTATAAAAATCGAACGAGTAGTTTTTAAAAAATTTGCTCCCAAAATTTTAGCTCCTCCATGTTAATTGAATTTAGAATATATTTATTAATACCTCTTTTTTATATTAAACGTATTTGATTCTTCCTGTCACATTTCGAAATTTAGATTCATTCCAAATAAAATTTGCCCATTTTTTATAATTTTTTAAAATTTATATTTTTAAATAATTTTTATAAATTTTCAAAAAAGATTTAAATTATAAACTATAAAATTTTTACCATCATCTTAAGTTAGACTTATTTCTAAGTATACCTGAAAAAGATTAGAGTTTTTAATTCAACATTTCCTAAGATACACCTGCATTTACACATTGGCGCGTTTTGAAATTTGACACTTTTTTATAAGCGGTAATAACGCCAATTATGGTTTACGAACTTTGTTAAAATTATTTGAAAGTATGAACGATGAACTTCTTTTCACTCTTGTACAATGAAATAATGGCTGGAATTAAATGAATGGTACAATGAAATAATGAAGCAAAATAGGCTGCTATAAATTAAGAAATTAGCCAAGTGAATTACTTACTGACGCAAACTGAAAAAAATGCGCCAAGATATTTCTTTTTAATTTCTCCAAAAACTTTCTCACCAAAAACTACAAAATTCGAAATCTAGACATAATTTGAGTCGTAGAATTGAAATATGGAAAAAAAATAGGTATTTATTTCAGAAAAAGCCCGATTTTGTATCAAATACCCATGTTAGAACAATGCTATATATAAAGTTAATATATATCCTAAATCGCACTTACGAGATACGGAAAACGCAAGTTGAATTTCGACAATCAGTCCAGTAGAACGAGAGATATAGAACTGTCCCATTTTTTTTTTAGTCCAAAGGGGTTTTGTCCCTGAGGGACTGTTGTTTTTGTTTTGCGATTTTGCTTCGAATCACTCTGAATGTCCGTTTCACTTTACAAATTGCTGCCACCAAATATTATCACCCTGTATTTTATTTGAAGAAATTAAATAATGAAGAATATGCATAAATGTGTGTATGTTTCTCGCACTGTGATAATACAACGGTATCTAGAGCCATCCAATTTTGAATGACGTAATCCTACTGCGAATATGGGCATCTGGAAGCCTAAATTTGAATTTTGGAATTTGTTTTATTATCGATTTCAAATTTTGTAAAACTTTAACGAATGTTTGATTAACAAACTCAAAGATTTGAAAGGGAGCAATGGCAACGTTGTACAGAAAAAAGCTTTCTATCTCCAGCACGTGATGCTGTGTAACGGAAATTCTAAAAATGTGCCCAATTTAAAATTATCTTGTAATATTGCTCTTGAACTGAATTTTAAGTGCGAAAAACACGATATTCAATGAATAAAGGTAGCACATAAAATGTTAAAAAAAACCGCCCCTTTGGACGTAATTTAAAATCTGAAGCCTTTAAGATTTTTTTTTTTTTGGTGCAAGGTGTACATTTCTATTAATCCAAAAAATTGGATACTTCCTACTGCTAATAAAATATACCTTAAAATAAACGACTGTGTATATGGTAAAACATAGGATTATTAGGAAGAATATTAGTGTCTGGAGATAGTTATAAAATGTACGGTATTTTGAACAATCTGACGGCCAAAATGCCAACCAGTATCTTAATACAAAAGCAAAACCTGTATTTGTATGTTTATGAGCTTAAAACTGAGAAAAATGCATTTAAGAAATGAGAATTCCCATGCAGCGTCAAATGATTCTGAAAGATGGAATTTCTTTTGAGAAATCTTTTGGTGATTTCGCTTCATCAAAAGATTTTCTCACAGGAACAAAATTATGAATATCAACCATGAATGAGTAAATTGATCGCAATCGTGTTTTTATATACAGTCACAGGTAGAGGTAATAAAATCTCACCCAAAAAAGAATGTTTGACCTAGTAAAAGCGAACTTGAGCAGTTTAACACAAACTCCTTTAACATATGCTTAGAGTATATGTCAAAGCAAGTATATATAACAGCTTTATATAGCATCTTACTATTTCTCAGTGAAAGGTAAAGACACTGAATCCTTAATTCTTTTTAACCTATATTTTAGCACATTCAGCATCTGGGAATTAAATATAAATAACAAGTCTTGCAAGCAGTTTGAGTGAAAATACACCCATATGTGATAGTAAATTAGAAAAGAAATAATTTCCTTCCTAAACAGCCATGCTATGAGAATATAAATGTAGCTCATGTTAGTAAGTGTAATAATATTTACTCAAAAGCCTTCTTTTTATGTACCTTAGGTAAACGGATATTCCTTTTGTAGAACTATTCTTTGTTCTGAAATAAAGATTTTTCTATTTTAAATAAAGAAACCTGTTTATCCATTAAAGCCTGAAGCAAGTCCTAAATTTTGACGAAAGAGGGTAAAATACAGTCTCCCTGATTCAAACTTTTTTCTAAGCTAAGAAGGAAATTTCCTGCACCTCTAGCAAAGGTTCAAGGACGGAAAGGTGCGTCAGTTTTCAAAACGGATTTAGTTTGTTTAGTTTGGCAACTCAGTTTGACAGGACTTCATAGAATAGCGAAATTTACTTAGTTAGGAAAATTACATGGGATGCAGAATTTGAACTTTCAAATTTTTCGAGCTTAAGAAATAAGATGAAAGATTATTCAGTCAGTACGAGCGGTTTTCAACTGGTTCCTCGAAGTTCTAATTCTCCATAAAATTTCCAGTCTTTCAGGAAAAGAAAAATAGTAATGAGTAAATTGATATTTAGGAGTAGAGACAGGAACACAAGTACCTTACTATGGGAGTAACCAGATACTGCCCTTCGACTGAAACTTGCTGTGAATGTAAATATTTATGATAGTGCATACTATTTTTAACCTTAATATTTATGCAGACTTTCGCGAACAAATTAGTTGAATATGTATGGACCTAATACAGTGTGGCCAGGAAGAGTTTGGGAAAAGCTCGTTTTCATTACTCGAGCCACAGTCTTTGGAGTCAAACCTAGTCTCGTAATCTCTGTCTGCTGACTTTACGTTTGCCAGCGACTTTGTGTTATCAAGGAAAGCAGTATTCCAGCTTTAATTTGTCTTCCTCTTCATGCCCTCTACGCACATAGAGTCAGAAAGATGATGTTCATTTGTTCATATCATCATCAAAAGCAAGCTACCTTTCCGTTCCACCCTGTATTTGTGGCGACACAGTGCTTGCAAAGAGAGATCCTTTTCATTATTTACCTGGCATGTGAAGTAATATTTAAAAGAAAGCTGGCAATTTATGCTTATTTTGCGCACAGAAGGCAGGAGACGAAACTAAGAATGACTATTGTAAGGCATCTGGTAATAATTATGTGATGAAAAAAGACGTGACCGTTTTCCATCTTGCATTGATAATATTTAATTCGTGCTCTTCCCTTTTAAATAAAACAAATATACGTCCCGGAATTACTTTGTAGAGTCATAGGTGCAAAGCCCTACCCCTCGAATATGCGACGTGTTTGCTGCCGTTGCACCACGAAAGCATGCAGACAGGATGGAGAAAATGCCTTACATACTTCCCCTTTTCAAGGGCGACTGGTGATTAGGGGGCCCAATCGCCAAATCCTGGTGGTGAAGAATCATCATTCACCACTTTTTAGTTTGGACGTCAATGTAGACCCATTAGGTTATTTTGATGCTGGAGACATGAAAAATGAGCAATGCCCTCGGCGGGACTCGAACCTGGACCTTTCGAATACGCGCCGAGTGTGCTACAGTTACACAACGAAGGCATGCAGAAAGGAGGGAGAAAATCCTGTATAACTTCATCTCTCTGCTCTCTCTCTTTTTTTCCCTGCAGATTTAGTAGAGATCAGCATAGTCTAAGTACTGTATATATTATGAAACATGTATGTATTACCTCCAATGAAAGTTATTATGAACTATGTAAGCATGTATTAAGTAACAGGCTCAATGTATTATGAACTATGTAAGCAAGTATGAACTATGTAAGCGTGTATTATGAAAGATCTATGTATTATGAACTACTTGTATATAAGCATGCACTATGAACTATGTAACTATGTAAGAATATATTATGAACTATGTAACTACGTAAGCATATATTATGAACTTTGTAAACATGTGTACATGATATGATACAGGATCAATGTATGCCCTTTAGAGCCCATGAGGTGTTGCCTGGATGTTTGCGGAGTCTGGACTAAACTCGAATAGTCTAAGTAAGCCGCACAGGTGTTCAGACTCTGCTCTCAAATGTCAACTGTATAACTTGATATAGGAGATGAGTGTAAAATATTACTTTTGTTAGTGGCTTTTAAAGAGATAATACGGACCATCTAGTCTTGTCTATCTAGTCCCAAAGTGCAAGTGTCTGCTAAAGAAATGTTGTGTAGCAGAAGTATGTGAATAAAGGCTCATGCACTGAAAGAACCCAATTTCTTTATTTGTGAAGTGGCTAATAATTAACTGATACCATAATTTGGTACGATATTGTAAGTGGCTCTGCTTTCTTATATCATAATCAACACCTGCTGACATGATAGCGATGAATACTGTAATGTTAAGCAAATTATAAACGATTAAAAGCAATGCTTTTGTAAGAGTTCCTTGACACATGATTATTATTTCTAGAGTTACGAAATTCTTGAAGCACTGTGTGGGCATTTGAGTTGAAAAAAGCAGATGAACTGAAGACAAACGAATCTTCACATCTGTGTATCAGGTATTGGTATGAACAATTAATACTCAGTTATATCCTAAGCTAAAACGTTTCTTGCAAATAATTAAACTTTATGTACTTATTTTCATGAAGGTAAATAATTTTTTACACACGAATCTGATTAAATAATCAAGTGAGGTTTTTACAATAGCACTTAACTTTTCATTTAGAATACATTTAGAATTTAGAGATGTAAATATATTTGAAAGTTATATTATTCACTTGAAGTTAAAATTGCATTTTTTACTGTTGTATGATTTACACAGAAATACGTACACAGAGTACTGAGTAAAACATACAGTAGTAGTACAAGAAGGAACAAATCACTTAGCCAGAAAAAGCATTTGAGGGATTTAATCACTTTAAAACATCAGTAAAATCACTAGACTCAATAAGAAATATATTTATACCATACAATTGTTAATAATGACACTACGCATATAGATGCAAGTAAATACTTTATGTCTTATATGGTATTACATGGATGTGGAATATGGCAATTACAAAATTATCTAATTTTTGTCAGATATTCATATAAAAAACACAAATGATTTTAACGAAATATGAAATGTTGCAAAGCAAAATGTAAGTAGGAAAGCTTTGTTTGTGTTGTTAAAATTTGATAATAAAGAATAAACTAATTATTAAATTTTACATGTATTATTATTTTTCTAGTTGCCTGTTAAGAACTCATGTGTACTCTCCAAAAACACATTTAGAAACACAGCACCGAAAGAAATATTAAGAAATTCTAAAAAGCTAATGAGTTATTTTAATTAGATTTCTAAAATCTCACCATGTTTCTCATAATGCCGAGTATTCCTCAGGTAAAAGTATTCGAAACAAAAAAATTCACACTTTAAAAGTATGATTTCACCAGTCAACTTAGACACCCTGTAAAAACAGACACCCTGGGTCTCTTTAAATGTTACAAAAACACACCTCGGGAGGTTAAAAGCAAAAGGCGAAGTGTCAAGTCTTGCGCAAACAACCCTGAGAAAGCGGATGTGCTTTTATACCAACCGCTCTCTGAATCAACTTAGGTGCTTCTTTCCTTGTTTAGAAAAGGGGCCTAAATATGACATTTGTCTGGATGTAAAAACAGAAAATATTTAAAATTTGTATCTGAATAGTTTAGGTAAAACCTGAAACAAAAAGAATGGAAAACTAATGTGCATAGAAATTAAAGTTATAAATGAGTGATCTTTCCATCTTTCCCAAAACATAAAGTATATTACCTGAGAAAATTATTTTTACGCGAATTATATTTATTTTATGTAAATCTTTAAAATAATTAAATAAAATAATTCTCATTTTGTTTCAGATATAGTTAAGCTTCCCATGTAAGACGATCTTTTAATTTTGAAGGTGTTTTAGTTGAGGGGAGGTTTTGTATGTGAGATAACATAATATATAAAGCAGATATATAGAAACTGCTTACAAGAAAGATCGTTTTGAATGTGTTCAAGTTACTAATTTCAATTTAATCTAAGAGATAAATAATTTTGCTTCAGATATAGTTAAGCTTCATATCTAAGGCGATATTTTATTTCTGAAGGTGTTTTAGGAGAGGGTTTTTGTATATGTGATAGCATAACATATAAGGCAGATATATAGAAACCGTTAACAAGAAAGACGGTTTCGAATATCTACAAATTACTAATTTCAACTTAATCTATAAGATAAAAGATTTCGTTTTCAGATATAGCTAAGCTTCACGTGTAAGATGATATTTTATTTCTGAAGGTGTTTTAGAAGAGGAAAAGTTTTGTACATATGACAGCATAACATATAAGGCAGATATATGGAAACCGTTAACAAGAAAGATAGTTTTGAATATCTACAAGTTACTAATTTCAACTTAATCTAAAAGATAAAAAAATTCGTTTTAAGATATAGCTAAGCTTCCCATGTAAGACGATATTTTATTTCTGAACGTGCTTTAGAAGAGGAAAGGTTTTGTATATGTGACAGCATAACATATAAGGCAGATATATAGAAACCGTTAATAAGAAAGATAGTTTTGAATATCTGCAAGTTATTAATTTCAACTTAATCTAAAAAATAAAAAAATGCGTTTCAGATATGGTTAACCTTCCCATCTAAGACTATATTTTACTTTTGAACTTTTTTTAGAAGAGGGAAGGTTTTGTATATGAGACAAATAACATGTAAGACAGATATGTAGAAAATGCTTACAAGAAAGATAGTTTTGAATATCTACAAGTTACTAATTTCAACTTAATCTAAAAGATAAAAAATTTTGTTTTAAGATATCGCTAAGCTTTCCATGTAAGACGATGTTTTATTTCTGAAGGTGTTTTAGAAGAGGAAAGGTTTTGTATATGTGACAGCATAATATATATAAAGCAGATATACAGAAACCCTTAACAAGAAAGATAGCTTTGAATATCTACAAGTTACTAATTTCAACTTAATCTAAAAGATAAAAAATTTCGTTTCAGATATGGTTAAGCTTCCCATCTAAGAAGATATTATATTTCTGAAGGTGTTTTAGAAGAGTGAAGGTTTTGTATATGAGACAACATAACGTGTAAGGCAGATATATAGAAACTGCTTACAAGAACGATAGTTTTAAATATCTACAAGTTACTAATTTCACCTTAATCTAAAGATAAAAAATTCTTAAAACAATGTCAAGCTTCAAAATACATTTTTCTTTATAATCAAAGTTCTCACAATATAGAGAAAGTTACTAAGTAAATTTATGTTATTGTAAGAAAACTAAATTAAATCGCTAAGAATTTAGATAGAATTTTTTTAATACTCAAACTTTGTTCATAAAAGAAGCACCCGCTCAAGCCACTTTCTATGAAATCGAATCTTATCATTAGGCGGAAATGATCTGGAATTCGTTAACTGTTATGGATGGCTCCTGAGAAGACCTGCTTGTGTGAAAAGCGGCATTTATTTAGATCCTGTCAAATCTAAGATGGAGAATGTACTTAATTATCGTCATTAAATATCATCATTAAATATCTCGTCCCGTAGTTAACTGATAAAGTTGATAAGAACAGTTGATAAGAGGTTCTGGTTTTGAGTCACAGACGGTAAGTTGCATTTTCATAACAACTTTTGACACTTAATCATTTGCAATCATTCATCATCGGAATTAACCAATGGGCTTAACTACGTTCACATAGATAACACACACAATGAAGATCGCGGATAACGCCAGTGAAATCAGTCCGCGAATCCGTGACTAAATTAAATTCAGAAAGAAACTGCAATGCTTTCACCCCGGCCATTGGTCGGTCTCGATGATGAATGTTACTACATAACAGAATATTAGAATATTTCAAATAGAATATACATACTCGAGCCCTAGAAAAAAAAATTATTTGGGAATTAATAGTCGGAAATCTTGAAAATAATTTCTAAGTGCAAAGAAATAATCTTCTGCAATGAGATGTTTTAGCCAGGGAAAAGGTGAAATTAGAATCAACATCGGATGATTTGGGCTGATCGTTTGGTAGCGTGCTTACCAGAACATCCCAGATGGGAAGATAATATTCTTATCAATTCGCTTCTCTTGTCAACGTTTCATCCGAACCCAGCAATCATCTAATGAGATTGAGTCAAGAAGACAGTCATTCGATACATTATTATGGCTTTTCATAAATTAAAATCATAAAAATCTGAGCAGCTGCCCGAGTTTAAATTATTGGTGCAATTAAAGTACTGACATGAAATTCAGATGCCCTATAACATTTCTTTTTGCTACTGTTGAACAAACATTTTATTATGTAAGAAGCTATCAAACACAGGGTTCACATTTTGAGGTTAAGTCACTTGAAGATATATTCTTTCCAAATAATGTAAAAATTTTAAACAAACGGAAAAAGTAACAAGTATAATATTCTGCATCTCAAAAAGATTATGATTTTACAAATATCATTATTCTCAGAAAAATATGTAAGGTTTCACACTCTGAAGAAAAGCGTTGAGTGTCTTACATGACAATTCTCCTAGCTCATAATGCTGTTTTTCGGAACATGGTCGGCAGAGGGTGTTTCTGCAAGGTGAGGGTGAGGTTTCTGTAAGGTCGGTGAGGGTGATAAACGATACATGGACCATGGCAGCCCTCGTTTGTCATGAACACTTGTAACTGTGATGCACTTGCACAGACAGAGCATTCAACAGTTGTTGGTTCGAAAGTTGGCCGTCAAAGAATGTGGTACAAGACTATTGTATTCTACACTTGATGGGATTTCGATTGAAAACACCAAAGTTCTTACATATTAAATGAATCACTTAGACATTGCACTGTTAATAACGTCTGTACTGGTGTTGAGCACAATCAATCATGCAGTCGCCATTTTTTCACCACAAAACGTGGTGACAGTATGACTTTGATTACCCAATAACTAGCTGCCCTTTATTATTTTCTAAGCTTAAAAAGTCCAGACCGAGGGTCAGAGAATTATTGTATAGCGGCCAAAGAGAAGAAATAGTTTTCATTCTTGAAAATAAAACCAGAAAAAGGGGTGTTGGAGTCGCGAAACAAAACTGTGCCTAGAGTCCCAGACGGTTCTAGTTTTTATGAATGGTCATGATTAGTAATGATAATTAAAATGATTAGTCATTACATAAATGCTTACAACTATGATTATTCGTAATAGCTATCCGTGCGTTTCATGTCGGTACTCTTAAAGCTCTTAAAAGCAACAATATATGCAATTAAAATAATTGTTTTTAGCACAAACACAAAGGATATGCATTTATACAAGAAAACATGTCTTTGAGTTTCATTTAGTTGAAAAAATGTGAATAATACAGGTTCATATCCTTATATAAATGCGGACGAAGGCGCACAAAAAGTAAAAAAAAAGCTTTAATATTAAACAACGAGATTTTTCTTAAGTAAGAAATAAGAACAAAGAATAAATTTCTTAGACAATTTAAGCTAATATAAAGAGCAATTTATATATATACTTAGTTTTTTAGAATATGTAATACTTCTAACTGAAATCAGAAATTTGTTACCAAGACAACGAGAAAGAATAATGTAATTCTTGAACAAGTACGTGATTTGATTGTTGCATTTAAATTTCTGCAATGACCAAAGTAAATCTTCATTAAAGAGAAAGCACCAACTGTTCTAGGCTCTTTACCTAATTTAACTAAACCAGTTCTTCTTTTCTTTCCTAATCTCTTTGAAAAAGTACGTTCATCCTTACGGTGATATTTCAAATGAATAGGTAATCATTTCTTTTTTAAATGATTCTCAGAAATTGTCTGAGAATCTAAATTAACATCAATAAATGGAATTCACGAAAGGGGAGATTTACAAATTGAATCTTCCAGATGAAGCTTCAGGAATATAATATTACATTGTTAATATAACTGAAGTTCTTTATAGTGATACCTCCCGCCCTGAAGGAAACAGAAGACATTATAATCTGACTATTATAACGAAAGTGAATTTAATATACTCTCATCAGTTGGGGACATTTTTCTTTGTTGTTATAACAGAATGGTTGCTATAATAAGTGCAATAACTTATAACAAGTTCCAACTCGTACCCTGAGTGCTTTAAAATAGTAACTTATCTTAATATTAATGATTATACCATCAGCAAAATTCACAGCAAAATAATAATAATAACTCTTTTAATCTAAATGCCAAAGAATATGCATCTCTTTGTATTAATTTATAATATCGAAAATCTTCTCAATAATAGATATTTAAGTATTTCTAAGGTTTTAAATTATACGCCTGCGTTACAGATGATTTATTTATTAGTTTTTATATATCTATAGTTTGTTCTTCTGCTCGTTTTATTCTAACTGTGTGTACAGCAAGAAATGAGATACCATGAGCAGTCAGCGTTTTTTAACTGAGTTTTATGCAAATTGTTTTGTTACATTTGCTCTGAAATAGATATTGATCATATTCGCATAATGAATTATCAGAATTATTTATTGTACGAGACTCGTGTATTGGCTTTCAAACACTTTTCACGTTTCCTTAATTGCTAAGAATTCGTGTTTAAAAAAATTAAATTAACGTTGGGAAAACATTAGGTATTTTTTGAAGGCACGAATTGTGAAAAATGAGCAATGCCCTCGCCTTGGACTCGAACAAGGACCTCTCGAATACGCGCCAAGCGTACTAACCACTACACCACCAAGGTATGCCAAGAAGGTGAGAGAAATACCTTGGGTATTCTCCATTTTAATAAGCGACTGGGGATTAGGAGACTCAATCGCCAAATTTTGGTGGTGGAGAATCATCATCCATTACCTTTTTTAGTTCGGGATCCACTATAGAGACATTAGGTATTTATGAGGCGAGATATGTGAAAAATGAACAATGCCCTCTCCGGGATTCGAACCACGGTTCTCTCGAATTCGCTCCGAATGTGCTGAGCACTACACCACGAAGGCATGCGAAGAAGGTGCGAGAAATACCTTATACATTCCCCCTTTTAAAGGGCGACTGGGGATTAGGGGCCTCAATCGCAAAATCTTGGTGGCGGAGAATCATCATCCACCACCTTTTTTAGTTCCGGCGCCACTGTAGAGTTATTAGGATTTTTTTGAAGCAGAAAGCATCTATCCTGAAATTCGTATAATTTTCAATTGCCATCCTGAAAGTCGAAATAAATTTCATTTCTCTATGAACATTTACAATTTCACTACATCACATCCTACGAAAACGTTTAAACTATAGAAGCATAAAACATTTGATTAATATTTCTTTTCTGAAAATGAATTCAGAGGACATCGAAAAGCGCAGTTTCATGATTTGCAGTATATTCTTTTTTAAATATGCTTTAGGTCCTCTAGGTCTGAATGAAAACCCATTCATAGAGCCATCCATGCTATTTCGGCTTTCCGTCCAACCACGGGAAGCATTTACATAGCGCTACTGAAATGTTTTATAACACCAGAATCGATAGTATAAGTTATATGCCCGGTTATTGCAAATTATTTATTATAGTATCAAAAGGAACTTTCATTTATTTATTTATTGTTAGTCCAAAGGGGCTTTATCCCTGAAGGACTATTGTTTTCGTTTTGCGATTTTGTGTCGGAAACATTAAATATCGGTTCACTCTTTCAAATTTTTGCCACCAAATGTTGCAGCCCTGTATTATATTTAAAGAAATTAAATAATGAAGAATGTGCATGAATGCCGGTATGTTTTTCGCATTGTGATAAAACGACGGTACCGAGCCATCAAATTTTGAATGGCATACATTTTCCATCGAATATGAGCATCTGGAAGCCCAAATTTGAAATTTGGAATTTATTTTACTACCGATTTCATATTTGTAAAACTTTAACGAATTTTTGATTAACAAACTCAAGGATTTCAAAGCGAGCAATTGCAAAGTTGTATAGAAAAAAACATTTTTATCTCCAGTGCGTGAGACTGTGTGTAGGAAATTCTAAAGATATGCTCAGTTTAAAATCATTTTGCGATATTGTTCTTTAACTAAATTTTATGGTTTAAGTGCGAAGAACATATGATATTTAATAAATAAAGGTAACACACAAAATGTTAAAAAAAACACCCCTTTGGACGTAATTTAAAAATCTGAAACCTTTTAGATTTTCTTTTTATTATTATTATTACTATTATTATTTTTTGGTTCACAGTTTGTTAGATTGATTTCAATGAGTCAGTTTCTAAAAACAAATTGCGCAAATTTAATATTTATTTAGCCTAATATTTTTAATAATATTTATTTAAAAAAATGTTGTCTATATCTGCACCTATTTCAAATCAGCTGTAGGATTTCTTTTGAAATAGGGGAAAATTTAGATTATTTCTATCCCATCTATGTTTTCAAATCTCTTACTTAAATTTTGGAGATTATTTGAAACACTAAAAAAAGCGTTCTTACGCAAATGTCAAATACGTTTTGATAACATTTTTCTTCCACTTTATCGATTAAAATATGTTCGCAGAGCTCGCAGTGATTTTCGGTATAGCCGAATTAAAACTTTCCACCTTTTAGTATATTAAGAAGCATACATAGGAAACCTAATTTACAAATAACGCTAATAAATTTCAGTTTAGATAGCAAGACTTCCGCTGGGAACAGCAGAAACAACTCTGAAGACTGAAACTTCTGCTGATTATGAAAACAGAGCTTTACTACGAGTAATTAGGAAGCTAAGTACCGCGTACAACCATTTCTTTTTCCAAACTTGTTGAAAGCCTACAATGTTGCAAAAGAAATTAAACCAAATCGTTAAATCGTTAAATTTACTTTCGCTTTTTTTTAGCAATATATGTGTTCAAGAACCGTTTAGTACCTGTGTTATGACCTAAAATGAAAGCTCTATTAAAATAAAAGCTTTCAGTCTTTGATTACGTTGGATGATTTTCTTTTGACATTTCCTTGATTAAATATTTATTTTATTTTTATGGTTTCTTTTATGAAGTAAAACAAGTATTGCAATCGTGAAAAATTAAGGATATCATATTTCAACGAAAATATCCATTTGACCTCTCTCGAATCCATTTGAACGATGTTTTTGCGTGTCATTTGTATGTACGGACAGAATATGGGCTCTTTTGTTTCAAAACGGATTGTAAAATGGATTTAAAAGGGATTCAGAAGAAATGTTTTTCGTAATGTCTCCACATACCTGCACACGTATTTATGTATATCGCGTAACTTAAAAATCAGTAGCCGCAGAACGTTGAAATTTTATATATGGAACTGGCATAACATCCACTTGTGCACCACATTTTTTTTGTTCAAAATCTGCGGCACCAAACATATATACACAGTCCAGTCACATTAATGTGACCATCTGTCAAAAGCCAGAATAACCACCTTTCGCAGAGCGGACTGCTGCGAGACGTGCAGGAAGAGAGTCACATAGGTCCCTGAAGGTGTTCTCTGGGATGTTGAGCCATGGCGACTCTAATGCCGTGGCCAGCTGCGCTAGATTACGCGGTTGAGGATCCATGGCGCGAACAACTCGATCGAGATGGTCCCACAGATGCTCGATTGGGTTTAAGTCAGGTGAGTTTGCTGGCCAGGGGAGGACGGTAAACTCATCCTGCTGCTCTTCGAACCACGCACGTACACTGGCAGCTGTATGGCACCTCGCATTGTCCTGCTGGAAGATGCCATCATCCTGAGGAAAAACAATGCGCATGTAGGGGTGAACATGGTCCGCAAGGACAGATGCGTACTTGTATTGATCCATTGTGCCTTCCACAATGATCAGTGAACCTAGAGAATGCCAGGAAAACATTCCCCAGACCATAATGCTCCCGCCTCCAGCTTGGACCGTTCCGGCAATGGTTGCAGGGTGGTTCCTTTCAGAGGTTTCACGCCTTATACGCCAACGTCCATCTGTCCGATGGAGCATAAAACGCGATTCATCCGAAAACGCAACCTGTCGCCACTCAGTGGACGTCCAGCTGCTGTACTGGCGTGCAAATTCTAGCCTTCGCCGTCGATGAACAGCAGTCAGCATAGGTGCACGAACCAGGCGTCTGCTTCGGAGGCCCAGACGCAGCAATGTTCGCTGAATAGTACTTTGGGAGACACTTTTGGTAGCCCCTTGGTTCATTTTGGTGGTCAGTTGCTCAACGGTAGCCCGTCTATCTGCCCGAACGCATCTCCGCAACCGTCGTTCGCCTCTGTCATCTATGGCCCGTGGTGCACCACATTTGCCACGTCGCTGATTTTGGACAGTCCCATTTTGCCATGCACGGTACACTTTTACCACGGCGGCACGCGAACAGTTCACAAACTCAGCCGTTTCGGAAATGCTTCCACCCTTGGCCCGAAAGCCAATGATCATGCCCTTTTGGAAGTCGGATAAATCGCTTCGTTTCTGCATTACGCCAACGATTGAAATGTTTTCCGAAGCCCTCACACACTCTTTATATACGCTCAACTGCACTGTGCTGCCACCTGCCTTCTGTGATTGGTTATTTAACTCTGACATGGAAAGTACCTGGTGGTCACATTAATGTGACTGGACTGTGTATGTATATACAGGGTATCCCAAAACGATCGCATAAACTCTGCGCAGCTAGATTCCTCGTTGGGAGTACATAAAAACTGCCCAAAGAAGCGTTCCTGTGAGATCCATAGTTTACGAGAAAAATACGAAAAACAAAGTATAACGTCACTGCCGGTGCAAGAAAAAAACCCTTTATTGGACATATCAACAACAGTATTGACATATCTTTCCAGACGATAATGTTTAAAACGTTCGCCGCGCATATCTGGAACTCGTGTATCGAGACGTAGTGACAACACCAATGGACTTAGTTGGTAACGTATGATGACAGCCATTCCACGGCGTGCTCAAGCCTGCCACGACATGCACGGCTGACACTTTGAACATCTGCTTTAAATTGTGCATATACTGATGTTGATATGTTCAATAAGTGTTTTTTTCTTGCACCGGCAGTGATGTCATACTTTGCTTTTCGTATTTTTGTTGTAAACCACGGATCGTATAGGAACGCTTCTTTGGGCAGTTTTTATGTACTCCCAACGACGACTCTAGCTGTGCAGAGTTTATGCGGTCGTTTTGGGACACCCTGTATATTCCCCCTCTGTTACACGGCTCGATAAGCTGAGTTTTTATTCTTCAATGTTCGTAAATTATACATTCTTTGCTTTAAAAGTGACTAAATTATCTTGTAATTATGTTCCGGTTAAGGATTTTATGCTTTTAGTTCAATAGTTCCTTTAGTTCTGAAGGCAATAGTAGTAGAATTATTAACAATTTAAAAGTGGCGCTAGGCATAACAAGGCTAACATTCGTTTACATTTGAAACTCTTAATAGAATGCTGAATTAAGTCAGTTAGTGCACTAACTTCAGTGTCGTTTTGCCCAGTGGGACCAAAAGTTAACTTTCGATTTTGTGCACCGAAAATTTTGTTCTTCTGCCTGCTGGCCAAATTGCTTGCTTTTGAGTAGAAACTCTAATTTAAATAATAATAAAATAACAAAAACAATTTAATTATTTTTAATTGCATTTGGTGTTTTAGGTTTTTATGTATTTTACGATTTTTAATGAAGATGTTTTGGGTTTTTATGTATTTTAAACTGAACTGATTAAATGAGAAATACATGTTTAATGAAATTCAAGGAACTATGTTTAAATGAAAGGCAGCGAAAGTGTGTATAATTTTATAGACCATACAAGGAAGTCATATGGTATGTACATCAGATATTTTATAAAAGAAGTAGAATATTTTTGTTAAATTAATATTGATCCAACTATGCATTGTTACATGTCTATCAGCATTACTTACTACAAACGAAAAATCCTAATGATTTATTAAGTTTTCTAAAACAGCCTCAGAAAATGACTTTCTTTGTAACTAGTTTCTTTCCTTTTAACAGTCTTTTTAACATTTAATTGAAATATTTCAATTAGCAAGCACAATTATTTGACTTCAATTAACATACTGTCGTATGCAAAGGATTTTTTTGCATATAATAGGGCCAGAAAATAAAATTTTAATTTTAAAAAAAAAGTAGAGGCCATTTTCTAATTTGTTATGTAATCTCAGCAAATACACCTTTGCGAGTATTTATAGTTCGTCTTTTGTTTGCCTGTACTTTTATACGACTTACTGTTTCTTCTTTGTTCTGCTCTCCAACCTTGAATGAGAATCATCTGTTTAATGGCATTTCTAACTCTTTTTCAATCTGAATATTTTGTAACGACCCTTCAGGCGGACATCATGCTGAGCCTCCGAGTATAAAACTCCAACAATCCTGTCCTTCAATCTGTCTCAGTAAATCAAGCGGTTTTCTTTGTATTTTTTAATCCTCGAAGATAGTTTTTTACGACGTTTCTTCTTATTCTATTCTTCTTGATCGTTGGGCACGTTCACGAGATACGATCAAGGTTTCTTTGCAAATGTGGTCTGAAGAATGACGTTTATTGTTTATTTTCTATGGTGATCGCAGAGATCATACAATCTCTTTACTATACTTGAAATTAAGAATCTGCCACAGAAACGTTTTAAAATTACATTTCAGGTGGACATTCAGTTGTTTTTGTTATAGAATAAAAAAGGTGTATTGTTATCGTATAATACATATTATTTATTTTGGAGGAATAAAACTTGGTTTAGTATTTACAAATATCTTATTTCAATTCTTTAAAACTGAACTATGTTTGTTTGAAAATGTAGCTGTAGCAAAATTATAATCAATCGGTAATTTCATCAATCATTAGTGGTGTACTTTTTAAAGGACTTATAAATAGTATGTTATTAATTTTACACTCTCTGGGTTCATGAAAGTTTTGCAACAACTTCATTTTAATGAGGATATAAGAATTTTCAATTTTGAAGAATCAACAAACAGATAAGAAAATGTATCGAATGCTTAGAATTTATTTGAATATTTCTTTGCAGTAAATGAAAGGCTTTGGAATTTTTTAGTCCAAAGGGGCTTTGTCCCTGAAGGACTATAGTTTGCTTTTTGCGATTTTACGTCGGAAATATTAAATATCTGTTCATTTTTCAAACTGTCGCCACCAACTATTCCAGCCCTGCATTATATTTAAAGAAATTAAATGATGAAGAATGTGCATAAAAGTATGTATATTTCTCGAATTGCGATAAAACACCAGTACCTACAGACATCCAATTTTGAATGACGTAATAATCCTACTGCGAATATGGGCATCTGGAAGCCCAAATTTGAATTTGGAATTTGTTTTATTATTGATTTCAAATTTTGTAAAGAATTTATCAGTTTTCGAATAAGAAACTCAAGGATTTCAAAGCGAGCAACGGCAACGTTGTACAGAAAAAACATTTTTATCTCCAGCGCGGGATTCTGTGTATAGGAAATTCTAAAGATACGCTCAGTTTAAAATTATTTTGCGATATTGTTCTTTAACTGAATTTTATGGTTTAAGTGCGAAGAACATGATAAGTAATAAATAAAGGTAACGCACAAAATGTTTCAAAAACACCCAATTGGACGTAATTTAAAATCTGAAACCCTTCAGATTTCCTTTTCTTTCTTTTTATTTATTTATTTATTTAGATGAAACAGAGAAAGTATTGTAGATACATCAGATACTTTTTTAAAAGTAGGAGAGATGAAAAATGAGCAATGCTCTCGGAGGAACTCGAACCATGGACCTCTTGAATACGCGTCGAATGTGCTGACCACTACACCACGAAGGCACGCTAATAAGGCGAGAGAAATACTTTACATACTTCCCCTTTTAGAGGACGACTGGGGATTAGGGGACCCAATCACCAAATCCCGGTGGTGTTGAATCATCATCCATCACCTGTTTTAGTTCGGGCGCCAGTGTAGTGACATTAGATATTTTTTTAAGCAGGAGAGATGGAAAATGAGCAATGCTCTTGCCGGAACTCGAACCACGGACCTCTCGAATACGCACCGAGCGTGCCGACCACTATACCACGAAGGCATGCGAAGAAGGCGGGAGAAATATAGCATGTTTTTTAATACTTCAACACGGCAATTAACGGATAGAATTTGTCTAATATTTTAAGTCCAACAACCTAAGTAGAATATGTAAATGCTTAAAAACGGCCAACACTGACTAGAACAGATTTTAAAAAGAGATCGGCCAAAGCTTGTGCATTCACATTTACAAGTAGCATTTTCCTTTTCCTTTGTCTGTATTGGCAAATGATAGCAATCTCTACAGAACGCGTTTAGCGGGGAAAGGACTGCGGTAATAAGAACAAGAAAAGCTCGGACATCCCCTTGAATTGAGCTGGTACTGTTCCGATAATCAATCGCAAAAACGAGACAGACATTTCGTGCATCCCATAACAACTCAAGAAAATTCTTATTTAAAAGAATTTGCCGCTTTTGTTTTGCTGTTCAGAAGAAAGTCTTAAAAACACTTACACATTTATTTTGTAGATTAGAATGCATAGCTTTAAAATCTTGTTGTGATTTATCTCAGTTGCCTGACAGTAACATCAGAATAAGCCCACGAAAGTCATCGAGGCAAGGAGTTAAGACTGCGTCTCGTTGGCATGGATCTTGAGCAACATACAAGTGACAGTACGACTTTGTTCGGTTCCGTCCCCAATTTTAATGTAGGACACTCCAAGGAGATGGGTCCGGGGGTCTTCCATCCCTCTTTCTACCAAACTCTCGAAAGGACTTTCGACTCGCATATTTACAGTGCTCCCATGTCTTACGGACAGTATACTTTTACAAACATCAGTGCCTTCTTTTGCATTCGAACCCAGGCCCTTCGGTTACGGCAGCCAGCGTCGCTAAGCACTGTTCCAATTGGGCGGCTTTTAAAATATTTGTTCAGTTTACTAGGAAGTAATGATTCATTTGTCATTTTACATCCACATACTAAATATAGCAGCAAAGGATGATCTTCACTTCCGACCCAAGTAAAACCAAAGCTTAAATAACTTTCATTATATTATTATCAGCAGACCGCGATTTTGTTTTCTTATTTGCACTTTTGTTCATTTCCAGAATCGGATTCTTTTCAGTATCACGCTTCTTTTTGAGAAATTTATTCATTTTATTTGGGAGTGTTTATGTGAAAATAAGGAAATAACGAATTGCGACGCAAAGAACTAAAATTCACGAATTCGAAGCAAATTTAAAATCAAATTTTTAACCTTCATTGCACTGTCATCTTTTATCAATGCTTTTTAATTCGCAGCTACTGAAAATAATTAAGTTACGTTAGTTTTAGAAGCTTAATTTTGATTTTAACTGATATCAGACTAGATATCAGACGTAGTATTAATTAAACGAATAAAAGCGTTACAAAGCTAGCGCAAATAAACAGCAATTCTTATTTGTATTTGCGGAATTTATTTTAGAAATGAAGCGAAATTGCTTCAAATGTAAATTGTAAATCTAAAAGGTTCATGACCTTTTTTACTTTTTTAATAGCTCATTAATACAATCAAAGACGTAAAAAACCAACTCCACACATGGATAAACAACCGTCTCAACTATATTCCCTCTTAGAGACAGGAAAAAAAAAAAAAAAAAGTTGGATCACGATCAGAATTCCTCAACGAAATTTCAACTTCCTGACCTTTGGAAGATATTATGCATCAACAGTGCCACTTGCTTTCCGAGAAACCACATTTCTTCATTCTCTAATTGCCACTTTCTTTTTTTATTTTTCTTTTTTACTATTTCTTTGAATTTCTACACTTTTTGGAGCAGATCACAGGTTTGGCGGCCCGAAATATACATAATTATTTGCGCATGAACGCTCAGCAATGAGTTGTTATTGCATTTTATTGTACGGCTTCATGCTCTTACTATGCATTCATCTAGCTTTCTTTATTCATTCTCTTTCGCTTTCTATGTATTTGCTTGTTTGAGTTGGTTGCTTTTCTTTCTTTTTTTTCTTTAGAATAACATTATGTTTCTTGAACTTGATTTGATTCCTAAAGCCATCGTTATTCTGCTTATGTGGAAATTTCTCAGAGGTTTGTTTATGTTTTAAACTTTTATATTGCTACCTATTTCAAATGTGTAACACGTGTTTCGTCCAAATCGCCTTATTTTTATGCGGTTTTATTTAACTTTATTGTTTTTTCTTTGTGTGTTTATTAGTTATAGTGTTCAGTCAAATCTTGAAAGGAAATTTTGATCCCCTTTTACTGACCCGGTTTTCTTGAAACTACTCGTGCATGAGTATTTGAGATGACAAAAACACTCTTCCATAAGAATATTTTAAAAGATATAAATTTTTCTTATTTGAAGTCGATTTATTTCACAAATATTTGTTTAACGGTTAAACTGCAAATATGTCTTGACACCATCGGATATATGAAAAATTAGTTTTTCAAAGAAAGATTTTTTTTGAACTTATAACATTATTTACCAGACCGTGGTGGCTTTTCAAAAATCATTCGGAGTTATTAGTTTTCGTACCATTACAAATAATAATTGACGCGATCCTTAAATCAAAAGACTAATATGTGATTGTTATCAGCCGTATGATTTTATGTGAGTATTAGCTCGCATTTCTAAATCAAATATAAATTTAAATAAATTCAATGCAAATTTATGCCATTAGATTGAGAAGAATACTATGTAGAAAGCATGACCTCATACGTACCTCTTTGTAACTCTAACAGAAGGAAATATTTTCATTTATTTAGAAACAATGGTTTCCTTTCTATATTAAGTTTCCTTAATCGATGAACTAAAACCTACAAAAATAAAATGTTTTTAAAAACTTTTAACTTTCATGCTTTTAATTAAATGCACTAAAATGTAATTTTTAGTTATCATAATATTCTTGGTTATATAAAAGTAGAAATGTAGTTATTTGCCTCATTTGTTCCAAATATTCACGTATTTGGTGCATTTTTGTAGGGTATGCTATATCAGTAATCTTTCTCTCCGAAGCAATGATTCTCAAAATCCCAATTTCCGAAACGAATTCCAATTTCTGGGCAGCATCTGATTTGTAAATTTTATTTTAATTAAAATTCTAAAAGTTTTAATCAAGCATATATTGCTAGGTTTTTGTTTGTTATTAGGTTATTTTATAAGCAAAAAGCTTGAAAAATTAGCAATGTCCTCGCAGGGACTCGAACCTGGACCTCTCGATTACGCGCCGAGTGTGCTGATCGTTACACCACGAAGGCATGCAGGAGTGTAATGTTTTAATAACTCAGTTATGTTTAGTACTTATTCAAGAACGTATTAGCATTTATTCAAGAATGGGCTATGTCTTTGTATTATGTAATTGCTTCACATATTTGAATCTATTTTTTTATTTGTATTATGTATTAGTAAGTATGCATACATTATGCACGGTGGGTGAGAGCTTCGGCTTCCTAAGAAACACAGTGCTATTAATATCTTTAAGGACCTTAAACTGCTGAATTGGTAACCAGTTCTTCATGGATTATGCATTCATGGATCTTTGGGACGGAAACCAACTCAGCGGATTTCAGGATTAAGGGATCCAGTCACCAAATCCTGTTGGTGTAGAATCATCATCCACCACCTTTTAGTACGGGCTCTACTATAGAGTCATTAGTTTTTTTTTCGATGCGGAAGATGTGCCCTCATCGGAAGTCAAACCTGGACTTCTCGAATACGCGCCGAGTGTGCTACCGTTACACCACGAAGGCATGCAGAAAGAAGGGAGAAAATAACTTATATGTTAATTTAAATTCATCTAACGTATTTTTAGCAGTGCAGCGTTAAATGTGCTAAAAACCTACTAGCATTCAGATATTTAACAATTTATACTGATATATATCATTTACTGTCGTTCATTTATATCCAAATTTAAAACCGCGAGTAAATCCATTATTTCTAGCATCACATGATTCATGATTGGCCCGTCGAACAGAATATTACGCAACAACAACAACAATCGATACCTTGGTGTCTTTACTAACATTTAAGAAATCATATTCTTCAGCGGGGAATTTCATTTATATAAAAAAAAAGAATTCCTGAGGTCGGGGCAAAATTCTTTTTGATTTATCGCACTAAAATATCAGATGAGAGAAATTTCCCAGGCTATCGAAAATTCCTTCATTCTTTCAAGTGACGAGACCACCCCATATCACCTGATAAAATAGCGATACATGGGCTGACACGAAATCTGCCGACAAGCTCCGAATACCAATATTCTCCAAAGAAAAGCGTTCTTGCTTTGCAACGCTCGGCCATCCATGAGTGTGAAAGGACTTCAGTGTACCTTCCTAGATCTTCAGCCGAGAAGAAACTAGTTCACCAAAGCGAAACCTTGGGACAATCTTTAAGGGATACGAACAGCAATCGAAAAAACAAAAAAATCATTCCGAAAAGGAATAATTTGTGTTATTAAGCGCGATTAATCTTTATTTGTCGAAAGAATGCACAGTTGTACTGGGAGATCCAAACTGCAGTTAATTTTTTTTTCCTGATTTGCATACACTGAAATTGCGGTGTTGGTGATACATAACTCTGCAAACATAAATTCGTGCCTATGTCATAAAACAAATTGCAAGTAATCATACCCTGCAGGAGTGCTATTGGTGTAATAATTGAGTATATTATGCAAAGGAATTGCCCGTGTATTTACATGAACATTTAAGTCATGTTACGGTTCGAGAAGGATTAACGTTCTACAGTTTGGAATACCTAATATATGTAGTTATTTCAAATATTATTATAACTTATATAAATATTAGCTGTATAGTCAGCTGGCTGATAATAATGTACCAAAGGAAAGTTAATATTTGGAAGAAGTCCTTAAAATTCCTAATCCAGATAGAAATGTTAATGGTGAATAAATATATAAGAAAAATAAAGAAAAGGTTAAAGATTAAATTAGCAACGTAAATTTCACTTCTGAATTCTAAAAAAA